>JANJYP010082885.1:0-37215 GCA_024605115.1 Rastrelliger brachysoma | reverse complement strand
AATGAGACAATTCTGCAAAAGTTGTGCATTATCTCCTTTTTTGTGCATTATAATAATAATAAATAATTTGTAACTTCTCTTAAAGCAGCTGCAGGCAGGGTTAGTCTTATTTGACAAAGATGGATTATAGACAGGTGGAACGGACAGTCTGTCACACCACCTGCCTGCACAAACCACACTTGCCGCTTATCTCTTGTATCTGGCAAGGATGTAAACTCAAGTGATGATTTGTTTATGGGCGATATTAAAGCATACATGTGTATTGTGTAACATAATGGCCATGTAATAAACTGTAAGGTGTTTAAGACTGGAGATGTTGCTTCCATTATATTATCAAGCATCTTTTTTATTACTTGCTCATTACCTGAAGGTGATTGGCAGTGCTAGGTGCAGGTCTGCCAGCGTAGTGACTCACTGTGCTGCAAGCATCCTAACAGATCACTGAACATGATCATGCAAAAATAAGATTAAATTGAGATATTGGATCAAAATTGAGTGTCATGAAAGTGTGCTGTATTATTTCTTGTGGCATTTAAGACAAGCACTGCACTGATAATTTTATGTGATTAATGGTTTTTTACTGACAGTAAAGGAATCTGCAGCTATTTTCATCACTGATTTAACTGTTTAAGTCAGTTTTTAAGCGTTTTATTCCAGATCACAGCTAATCAAATGTGAGAACATGATGCTTTTCCTTCACTTGCATTATAGTAAACTGAATATTTTTGGGTGTGGAAATTTTGATTGATTAAAATAAGAAATCTGATGCCATTACCTTAAGCCCTATGAAATTATGATTGGCATTAATCACCGCTTTCTCATGTTTTATAGACTAAATACTATGGTAGTCACATTTACTTGTAATGGAATCGTCATCACAGCCTTAAAGCAAAGAGCTCCCTAATGTGTGTACAATATTTCAGTAGGCTTGTATACAGCATGCTTTAGACAGACTTGCTGTTAGCTGATATGGCGTATGCCATGATAACAAAACCTTGCACTGTCCCCTCTGCTTAGATGCCTGAATCACATGACCAAGTGATGGAGGAAGAGGCTGAAACCTTTGCATTCCAGGCTGAGATTGCTCAGCTTATGTCCCTGATCATCAACACTTTCTATTCCAACAAAGAGATCTTCCTGAGGGAGATCATCTCCAACTCTTCAGATGTAAGTTTTTCTCTGTCCTTAATATTTCATGGTGTCATGGCAGTAGTGATTTATTTTTGTTAAATATATGACAAATGCTGAAATCAACATTATGAAAGGATTTTCTTCATTTTAATTTCCTCTCTAGGCCCTGGATAAAATCCGCTATGAGAGTCTTACTGACCCATCCAAGCTGGACAGTGGCAAAGACCTTAAAATTGAAATCATTCCCAACAAAGAGGAGCGCACGCTGACCCTGATTGACACAGGTATTGGCATGACCAAAGCTGACCTCATCAACAACCTGGGAACTATTGCCAAGTCTGGCACCAAGGCTTTCATGGAGGCTCTGCAGGCTGGAGCTGACATCTCCATGATTGGTCAGTTTGGTGTTGGTTTCTACTCTGCATACTTGGTGGCTGAGAAGGTGACGGTCATCACCAAACATAACGATGACGAGCAGTATGCCTGGGAGTCCTCTGCTGGAGGCTCATTCACAGTCAAAGTCGATAACTGTAAGTAATGTAAATGCCATTGCTTAGCAGCTAATTGACAATTAAGTTTTACTGGTAAAGGAATACCAGGAAGTACCAGTTTTATCGGTAACATGCACTGACTCATATTTTTTTTCCCATGTAGCTGAGCCAGCTGGACGCGGCACCAAGGTCATCCTGCACCTAAAAGAAGACCAGACAGAATACTTAGAGGAGCGAAGAATCAAAGAGATTGTGAAGAAGCACTCACAGTTCATTGGCTACCCCATCACTCTCTTTGTGAGTATTCATTTAAATTGATGATGGATATTGTGTCTCAATAGGAAAGCTGCATTTTAAAGCGTGGCAGTTATATGTTATGTAGCGTAAAGCTGCACAGTAGACTTCTATATCAAATCACATCTGCTAATGGTAATGTATGATTTAGTTGCATTACACTTTCTTTGTAATGGTTATAGTGACTAATTACTTATTTTCATTCAGGTGGAGAAAGAACGGGACAAGGAGGTAAGTGATGATGAGGCTGAGGAGGAGGAGAAGGAGAAAGACAAGGATGATGAAGAGGACAAGGATGAGGACAAGCCTGAGATTGAGGACGTTGGGTCAGATGACGAGCATGACCATGACAAGTGCGACAAAAAGAAGAAGAAGAAGAAGATCAAGGAGAAGTACATTGATCAGGAGGAGCTGAACAAGACCAAACCCCTGTGGACCCGTAACCCAGATGACATCACTAATGAGGAGTATGGAGAGTTCTACAAGAGTCTTACCAATGATTGGGAGGACCACCTGGCTGTCAAGGTTGGTCTCTTGCATTTTTTTGTCCAAAGTGGATATATTTAAATAATGGTAATATAATCAAGATCAATAAGTGACTCATTCAACCATTTTTCCCGCAGCACTTCTCAGTAGAGGGCCAGTTGGAGTTCCGCGCCCTGCTCTTCGTGCCTCGACGTGCTCCCTTTGACCTCTTTGAGAACAAGAAGAAGAAGAACAACATCAAGCTGTACGTACGCAGGGTCTTCATCATGGACAACTGTGATGAGCTCATCCCTGAGTACCTCAGTAAGTATTAACCTGCACTGGGAATTATCACTAATTTAAGAACTTAAACAGAAATGTGGCAGGTGCATGGCTTCAAGAAGTGAATGAAGTAATCTCAGTCAAATGATGGCTTTGTATAATTCACATATGAAATACATTATCTTAACAATTTTAATTCTGGTGAATTGCTGACGATGTTGTCTTCATCCTTTCTGTCAGACTTCATCAAGGGTGTGGTTGACTCTGAGGATCTGCCCCTGAACATCTCCAGAGAGATGCTGCAGCAGAGCAAGATCCTGAAGGTCATCCGCAAGAACCTGGTCAAGAAGTGCCTGGAGCTTTTCACTGAGCTGTCTGAGGACAAGGACAACTACAAGAAGTACTACGAGCAGTTCTCAAAGAACATCAAGGTCGGTGCCCTCACCTTGCACTGTGCAAGCTGCAAGTTGTTACTTAATTTTCTCTCACTCTCAAACTTTTGGCAGCTACTAAGCCCTTGTGCTTTGGTTATAACACTATGTTAAACGTCGTTATAAATCAAGCCAAAAATGTTCCGAAACCTGGCAGGGTGGAGTTGACAGATTTACTCTAAAATGTGTAATGCGTAACAAGAACCTTTGGAATTTTAGTTAATGATTATCGTTTGTTCCTCTGACCTTTTATGCAGTAGCCATCTGTCTGATCCTTTGGCCATATTGTCCCTGTGAAAAGCGGCTTTGAGCCTTATTTGGAGCTCTTTACTGCCACCTCCTGTTTAAATGGAGGCACTATTTAACAAGGATATAATGTAATTGTTGTTAAATGTCAACAACAACCTTGTTTGAAATTGCATGTTACTGACATGCATGTTTTGTTTATTTTACAGCTTGGCATCCATGAGGATTCTCAGAACAGGAAGAAGCTGTCTGAACTGCTGCGATACTACACCTCAGCTTCTGGAGACGAGATGGTTTCCCTGAAGGATTATGTGACACGTATGAAGGACAGCCAGAAACATATCTACTACATCACTGGTGAGGATGTTCTTCCTCTATAAATTGTCAAAACTTAAATGAAAGCATTTTAAAATCAAGTGAACTGAGATGACTGATGCTTGACAATGTTGTGGTGCCTGTTTTTCAGGTGAGACCAAGGACCAGGTGGCTAATTCTGCCTTTGTGGAGCGCCTTCGCAAAGCTGGCCTAGAGGTCATTTACATGATCGAGCCCATTGATGAGTACTGCGTCCAGCAGCTGAAGGAATTTGAGGGCAAGAACCTGGTTTCAGTCACCAAGGAAGGCCTGGAGCTGCCTGAGGATGAGGATGAGAAGAAGAAGCAGGAGGAAAAGAAGGCTCAGTTTGAAAGCCTGTGCAAGATAATGAAAGATATCTTGGAAAAGAAAGTTGAGAAGGTTCGCACTAAATCTACTCGTGACATGTTAAAGAATCTGGAGATAATTATTACTATGTTTGTTATGGTGTAAATTCCAGTGTTGGGTATTTTAGGGTAGAAAATGGCATTAATATTTGTTCCCCTCCAAAGGTTACCGTTTCCAACCGCCTTGTTTCATCCCCCTGCTGCATCGTCACTAGTACTTATGGCTGGACAGCCAACATGGAGAGGATCATGAAAGCCCAGGCTCTGAGAGATAACTCCACTATGGGCTACATGGCTGCTAAAAAGCACCTTGAGATCAATCCTGACCACCCTATCGTAGAGACCCTTAGGCAGAAAGCAGAAGCTGACAAGAATGATAAGTCTGTGAAGGACCTGGTCATCCTCCTGTTCGAGACCGCCCTGCTGTCCTCAGGATTCTCCTTGGATGACCCCCAGACTCACTCCAATCGCATCTACAGAATGATCAAGCTGGGTCTTGGTAAGTAAATCATAAAAGTTTTCATCACGTTTTCAACTGTCTGAATATGCTATACTGACATTCAGTAAAATTATTTGCAGTACGTCTTTAATGATCACAATCCATATTATCTTCTAGGTATTGATGAAGATGATCTGACTTCAGATGATACCATCTCTGCTCCCACTGAGGACATGCCCCCTCTTGAAGGGGACGATGACGACACATCCAGGATGGAGGAAGTGGACTAGATGTTTCTATTGCCTGCCAGAGTAAAAATGTAGTGTGATATAAAGAAAAATCTTAAGTTTAATGTTTAAATGAGTCTGGGACGTTACCCCTTGACCCCTTTTTTTGACGAAGTTCACTTTACCCCCTCCCCATTGCATTGACCATTTGCAGTTCAGATTCATTCCTGATAGGATTTACATTTTTTTTTTGTTCAGTTGTCAATTTTTGTATGTTAAGTTGTATCAATGCATTTGTTTTTGTATTTATTGACATTCCAATGTTCTTTGTGTGTTCTTACTTCAAACTGTAAATATATCAAAATTGATACTGTTATTTGAAACGGTGCAACCCATAAATAAAAGTTTACCATGTTAACCAGACATGATTTTATTCATGTGTATTGAGATCTTGAGAGCACATTGTTATAACATTTGTTAAATCACACATTTTCTTTTATGGATTTTACATTAAGTACTTACAATTAAATGGCAAAGGGAATGTCATGGTTGACCCAGCAACTGAATAATATACAGTTATTCATGATTACAAAGACACATTCAAGGACAATGGTATACATGACATTACTGTGACAAGATTGTAGCCACAGTAAGAGGATCTGGATCTTTTCTTTTTAAATGAATTAACTCCTGAAAAGGGGGATTTCTATAAAGGAAATCTATGGCGAACTACTACATCAATCTAATGTTTTTGCCATCTTGATGAGAAAATAAGGAAGGCCATGTTGTTGAGATTCAAAAAAGGTCACTGAGTTTATAGCATCCAAGGTCCATTCATATGAATGTTTTTCAAAACAGACTACTTGACTTATAATAGTAGGGAAAAACACACAGTGGCTCCATTCTGTTCAAGATCCCCATTAAGCCAGCGTGACAGTGAATGAGCGGGCATTCATAATACTTTACCAGGACATACAGTATTACCTCATATACATGTATAAGCAAAGTGATAAACATCTTGAATGTAGAATATTATAGTGTTAGTATTCTCAACATACAATTTAGTTTAGTAGAGATAAGTAATGACAGATTCATTGGGATTGGGTCTACAATACAGCCAGTTCAGCATGCTTCATGTGCTGCTATATTTGCAACCATGGATGCACTTTATAAATCAGTGGCACCAAACCTATACCCACAAGCCAGAGAAGGCCCACCAAAATGTAGAATCTGGCTCACTGGATGACTTTGCAAAGTATGAAAATCAATTTTTCTGTTACTTCAGAAGTTTTTTCCTCACTCACCAGAAAACTATTCTCTCAAAACTTGAATAATAATTCATTTCTATTCATTTATTGAACATTGCACAAAATAATGTCAATCAGAAGCTTTCACTCAAAAAATTAACACAATATTATCAAAATAAATTTTCATAGGACATCTGAGGATGTTCATCTGTTTTGTAAATAGATTATTATGTTTTCATATACAGTATTGTGCATAAGCCACTATTACTATCACACAAACAGAAAATACAGAAATATGTACACAAAATCTAGCATTAATTGTCAAATATCATTATTAACTTAAGTTCCATTCCATATAGGTTTAAGCCAGGTTTATGTTATTACTCAAGTGTAAGGGGAGGTCACACTAAATACTTTCCATTTTAACCTATAGAAGCTCTTTTTTATTTTTTCTGTTAATATCAATACTGAATACACATTTCCTGTATTTTCTGGTTGTATTCTAGTTACGAGACTGAGAAATAATTATACATAGTCATTATAGCATTGGTTAAAAAATGAAATCTAAGAGCCAATTTGAGATTAAATTGGGCTGTATGGGGATCCTGAATTAAAACGAGTATGACACCCTTGGTATAAATATTGTAGTGTTGTGCTGTAACCATAGGGTTGTAACATCACCTGTCACAGGCAGGGGGCACCTAGTACCTTCTTTCAATGCGAGCGCGTCAATTTGAGACGTTGGAGTCAGCTGACTGACAGCAGCCAATCACACGCCGAGGACAGGATGAACCGCCTTGCAGTGTGTGAGATGTGCCTAAATGGTAACCCTGGATTTGTGAAAGATCTCGCGAGAGTATTAATTATGACACTAAATATTATCTTTTCCAAGCAGTCACGAAATGTTTTGTTCCTTAAAAATAAAACACCTTAACTCAAAATATTAGTTGTGCTATTAAAACTTAATTATTTTATAAACTGATAAAAAAGGAGTAGGACTCTCGCGAGAGTTTCACATATCTAGCGTTTCCATGTAGCCGCGACCTGCAGTGTGTGGTGCCCTGAGAGTTGTCAAGGTTTTGGTTGTGTGGAGTATCCGAGAGGGGAGCAAGGGCGGCTACGTGTGTGTGTACAATGCCGAATAAAACGAAGAAAGACAAGGTCAGTTTGAGAATACACCATAGAGATTTTAAAGAGGTTGTGGATAAAGTTAGCAAGGCGGCTGTGCGGTACAGTTTTTACTTAATGATAATAACCAAGCGTCCCATCACGTTTAATGTTAGCCAACCGTTTCAATTATCAGCAGCTAACTTAGCCGTTATCCTGTCAATATGTTAACATTAGCTATTGGTTAATTTAAATGAAGCACCGTTATTCAGAAGTGAGACAGCACAGCATATAGCTTGATTGCACTGGTTTTTCTGGGCCATACGGGCGTGTGTTTAGCTTTAATTGTAAGCATGTTTCATTATTAAAGGTGAAATCTGGCTGCCGACTAAGTAACGTTAGCTAACAGCAGACAGTCAAACAGTAGACTAACATTAGGTGGGCAGGCGTGCTATATTTGGCTAGTTTTTGTGCATGTCAGCATTTACTGGTAGTCTGCTTACATACATATGTTATCAGTCTTCTTATCTGCTAATGTCTCATTCATTTTATGCATTTTAATTTTTCCTTTCTTTTTCCAGGAGTCCCCTAAGTCTGGTAAAGTTGGCAAGAGTGGAGGGCAGGAGAATTCAGAGCATGAGGTAGGATAACCCAGGACACCCTCTCAGAGATTTCCTGGAAGACAAGACGACTTTGTTTAACAGGCACAGTTCATATGACAGTGTCTGTTTGAAAATAAATGGGCCCCATTATAGCAGTATGCACAGTGAAAGTGAAAGGCATATGCTAAGATGGGAGCTGATCATGCCCTCAAATCAGTTTCTACTCAAAAGTATGAAGAAAATACAAGAGTGATATGGCCCCACAATATTTTATCACATAGTTTTCATAATTTAAATATGTGATTTAGCTTTAGATATGGCTTATATTTGTAATATTATTTCAAATAGTGATAGGGGTGTTGGTACAAGGCTCTAGTTTGTGTTCTTGTGCTTCTTATTGCTTGTAGATTTTCCACAGAGAGCCCTCGAGTGAACCCTTACTTCTGTTGACATGTGCCGGGCCCTGCCTGGTATGACCTGTTCCTATGATAGCGATAGTAGTGACAGGTGGTGAGTGTGTGCGTGTGTGTATGTGTGTCTTGGGTGGTGCGCCTGTCAAGTAGCAAATGAGGCGAGGGGCGTAGTGAGAACACCAGACCAACGGTGGAGCGAAGAAACAAAAGCTTGCTTTAATTTGGCCTCATGATTTATTGAACATATTGGTTTATGACTGTACTTATACTGTTCTTAGAAATCACCAAATATTGATGTTTAGATCATTGGGAGACAGGTTAGTTTGTCTCATTGGTGTTGTGACATTTGTAGTTTTGTCCAGAGAAAACTTAAAAAAAAAGAGAAAGTAACTAACGGTGCACATGTTTTATATATGTGCTTGATTGAGGAGCAGACAGTGCAAGGCCACTTATTTAGTAGGATTACAACTGAACTCTTCCAAATCAGTATCTCGTGCTAGGGTAACATGCTGCAGATCTGTGGTTGGATAGTGTGTGCCTGGTTGTGAGTGGAGCTGTTCATTTACAGGACTGGATTGTAGCACTCTCATGACTCATGTGGCCATTTGTTGTTAACCTGGTGCTAAATTACTTCAAGTTTCAGGCAGCAGCCAATCTGACTTCTCTTCCATTTGAATCGTCGACAGGTCTTACGTTGCTTATAAATAGCAGCTTATTCATATTATTGCACATTCTAGCTCCTTGATGGTATTTAGTAAAATGTATTTGAAGTTACTATCAGTGCTGATCTTTGTGCATATCTTAGTACAATACTATTGTTATACTACTTTACTGCCCACCCATAATCCATGTGGCAATCAGTAAAGTTCCATAGAAACCTGATTGCCCTCACCTGAACAATTGAGCAATTGTGATAAATTCTAAATAGTTGATTTATTATATTGATAATTCAATGTGGGAAGGAGAACAGTTTCCAACATCTGACAAAATATTTCATAAATGAAAATAATGTGCTGACAAAGAAGTTGTGCACTTTTGTGAGTCAACTGGAGCTGCAATGATTAATCGGTTAGTTGCTTTGGACAAAATTAATCAGGACCTATATAACTGGTAGTTTCTGTCACGTTTCAAGAAGGGCTGGGTATCATTTAAAAAATTACAATAGCAGTACTAATGCAAGTGCCCTTAATGTGATACTGATATCAATCAAGTACTTCATTTGATACCCATCGTGTGAATAGAAATCTTAAATTGCATAAAATATCGCCACTCATCCACATCTAAATGCACAAATACATTTTTGAAAGTCTTCAAATTCTTAAGATTTTCAGACAATCACGTTGTTTTAAATCAAAGAACATTTGCTTTGAGCAAATGCAAACTTACTGTGAGGAAGTCCATATAAATAGTTTTATCTTCTAACGCTACATGCAAAAAGGATTGATGGCGGATATCGTTTGACAGGTGATGTTTCAATACTACTTGATATCGATTTATTTTGGTGCTAATACCCAGCCCTGTTTACAAGCATAAAAGCCAAACATCCTGGATTCAGCTCCATAAACGAGGAGTTGCAGCGTTTCTTTGTCACAGAGGATAGTAGTACAAATATTGTTGAGTTTTAGACTAAAGAGGAATTTGAAGATGTCTTAATCTCTGTCAAAGTCAAAAGGTTTTTTAATAAATATTTGGACATTTGATGGATTATACACTTAATTAATTGAAAGAGCAATCAGCAAAATTAATCAATAATGAGAGCATTGTTTGCTCTAGCCCTAGAGTCAATATCTCTGCTGTAATGTCAACAAAGAATATGCTGAACATGGATGTTAAAGCCACAGGACTGGAAGCCATTTACAATGCACCAATCCAAGTAAGTTGTTAAGGTGTAAAACATGGTCTGCTTGATTTTCACTGTTTTTGCCTGCGTATGGGTTGGGTTACGATTACATCTTGAAAAAGTCAAAGGCCGACCCTTGTTTTCCAGGCTCTGAAGTATTAAACATTGTGTTGGTCTTCTAAGAGCAGTGCAGGCATCTGGTGTGAATCATTATGTCAGATTTTTGTGCTTTACAGTCACATACTGTGCTTGTATTAAAATATCAGTGCACTGGAGCCATATGCAATCGTCTGCTCTCCCTGTCATGAATTTCCCTTTTTTCCAAGATTAATTGCACCTGTTAACTAATTCAACACACAGATATTAACTTCCTCCTTGACCTCTACAATCACCATGCCTATACATCGATCAGCCATTATGGAAAGATTTCCAATTCCTATATTCTTTTAATGAAATGAAAGCTTTTCATTGTCATTTCTGGAATGAGAGCAGAAAGCTGTTTGAAAAGCAAACGTTGCTCCTTTAGCTTACCAGAGACATAATATTCTTGCTCTATGACCTGTGTTTGATACCTGCTTTTTGTTTTTTAATTGTAGTTTCATACAAATTCTTTATATGATTTCAGTGACTGTTTTTCGCAGTCTGCTATTAAAGTCTGTTATTAATGTTTAAAACAAAATAGTTACCAGGGTCCTAAGTTTGGATCCCAGTTAAGATAAAAATGTGTATATGTTTTAGTCTTAATGAGCTATAAAGAGTGAAGAGATTTGAACCTAGTGAACCATATGCCCCCCCCCCCCCCAAGCTGTGGTTTCATCCTCTTGTCCGCCTCTTGAGTAATAATCGTTCTCCCTGTGTTGTTTCAGCAGCCGTGCAACAGATCTAGTACTAATGCAACAACCTTGTGTCTAATTGTAATTGCTGCACATGAGCTGTTCTTGTGTCACCCCTGTTCTCCTCATAGGAGAGTGCATGCATGTAATATATAGGAGGGCCTCATTAAAAAATCATAGATGACAAATTCTGCGTCACTGGGTTCAAGAGCTGACAAGAAGAAGAGTTATCTTTGCATTACATGAATATTTAGCGTAGGTCACTTTACTAGACAGCTTGCTTGTGGCCCAGTTTCTAAGCTCCTGTCTTGTAGTGCTGCAGACTGTGGCCAACTTGAGCTGGGTCTTAAATGAATTTGATAAATCCCATGTGACTCAGACTGATACAGCCACACAGCTGCATTGGATGAAATGAGCGCTGTGCCGTCAAGTGTGTGTGTGTTGACGAATGGATCCCTCCAGGCAGGTGGAGCCAGCTGTAAGAAACTTGACACATTCTTTAGACCTAGATCTGGCTTTTGTCACATCTGTTGACCCACACCTGGGTGGTGTGATTTCTGGCTAAGAAAACTCTAATTATTAGTTTTTTCAGTGTGAAATGTTAGCTCACAAATGTATTACTATTTATAGTATCTGTGCATTCTGTAAAGTGTCGGTAATGAGCTTAGATACTTGATAACAGAGACTAAGATATTACATTCATAGTGCTTTGTTTGTTGCTACATACGTGCACTTCTATTCCTGAAGAGTTTACCTTTTTTTTCCACACTTTGTGCACCACTATATAGGACTGTCACGCAGGAGCTCGCTCTGCATCACTGTAACTTACATGTGGTTTCTCTGTTCTTTTAGCAGGGCTCTAACAGGAAGACTAGCAACAGTGTTCCTCCTACCACTCAGCTGCTAAAGGGGAAGCAGCCAGGTTCCCAGACACCTGTCAAAAAGGACAAGAGGCAGAGCTCCTCTCGCTTCAGCTTGAGCAACAACAGGGAGCTGCAGAAACTGCCTGCTTTCAAAGGTATTTACCTGAACCACCACCCCGAAATCCTTTCACCTAATCACTTAATGACCTAACTACCCAGTGCTCCAGAGTAGTTTTTGGAGCTACTGCATACACATTATATAGTGACACGAACAAAAGTACCAAGTAGATACATTTAATAAACTTTATTGGCAAAAATAATGAATTAAAACATTTTGAAGCCTGAGTTTAATATCATATATCACTCAGAAGCTTTTTATAGAGCAGAATGTTCCTTTTGTATGGGGTAAATAAAGACATGGACTGGCTGCTTGTGTTGTAATATGTAAGAAATGCCCGTAATCTTGACACAGATAAGCACAGAGTTCACAGACGTTCATGCTTACTAACACACACTCGGTTATTCACTCACTGTGTCCACGCAGAACGTCCACAAACATCCCCCCTGCTGCATCACCCTCATTTTAATAGCTGAGGCGAGTATGACATTATGCAATACATGGAAACAAACAGAGGACGTACATGGCATGGACTTTGCGCTGGATTTAACCCAAGCATCTATATTTAGTGGTAATCCAGAGATAAAGCTTTAATTCCACAGTCCTTGTGTTTCAGGATGTTGCCAGTGACTAGATAAGAAATGTCTGGCAGCTCGTCTACTCTTCCTGTGCCCCTCGTCCCCTCGTGGAAAAGTTTCTTTTTGGGGAGATCTTTGCAGATATATTGATGTTGAATGTCAAAGCCCAGTGCCAGCATAGCATCAGATGGAAAATCAAGAAGTGGACACTGCTGTTAAGCCTCTGGGCATATTGTCCATGCATGTTTGTTTGTCTGCATGCATCAATACACAGAACAACGCTATCAACTGCGTGTTGAAAATAATTATCTGACTACATAACTGCCTTAAAGGTTATTTATTATATATGCAAAATACATGTTTGTTTGTTTTTTAGAGTGATTCTGGCATTGATGGTAGAAAAAAAGAACGCAAGAGAAACAATTGCTTTGTGAAATGCAATAATAGGTTGCTTATCAGTGCAAAGTATGAAGCTGAAATAGTTCTGTGTCTGGAAATGATCAAAACGTAAAAGAAATGGAGGAAAAAATCAATCTAGTTTTGTCACTGAAGAAAGTTAAAAGCCTTTTAGGAGGAAACTGAACTTTCCCATCTTGATCATACGTTTTAATAAGTTAAACAAGAGCTCTGAGAACGTTTTGATGTTAGGAGGTTTTGCCTGGCTTTAGAGGAAGATACTCTTCAAGATATTTTCTTCTTATGTTTTATGATATGTGTTACTGATACTGTAGTACTTTGAGTTTCACCATGAATAAAGACAAATTAAATTATAGTGTGTACAGGGCTGTCATATTCAAGATTTCTCATGAATATCATCTCGTTTGATAAAGTGTTGGATTTGCATACATAATACTTGTATATTTGTTTTGCCTAAAAAAGAATGGCTTGGCTTTGTTTTTTTTTGTTACTCTTTAACTCTGAATATCTGCCTAGCAGTGAGCATCTGGCCTCTACACACTAGAGCAAAGGCAGAATTCCTCTTTTGGGAGAGTTTACAAATGTTATTTCTGTCTTTGCAGGACTTGGGTAATAGGACAAAGTGGAGTAACTATCTGGGAGTTTAAGCAACAGCTGCAGTTTTGTTATTGTGTGCCATTTCTTCACCATTTAGACTTTTCTCTGAGATTAGAATTGTCAGACACATGATTAAGTTAATTTTATAAATACCAGTAATATTATCTTAGCCATTAACCACATGCTCTGTCAAGAAACTAATAAATGCACCTTCGTTTCTGATAAAGGCCACTCACTTCACAGTCATACACCCTATTGAGAGCTTCGATAAAATTCTGCAAAACATTATCCCACAGTGGCCCGGTAGATGTTATCACTTAGTCCTGTCCAAACAGGCTCCTCGCTTGGCCTGTTTTCATTCCAGGCATGTTCACCACCTCCTGATGGAAACACATGTCCGTGATCCTGCCCTGCAGAGCCATAAGGTTGAGGCGAGACTGAAAACCCTGATTGTAAGCAGGCTATTCCCATGAAGCCACTCCGATATAAAGTCTTTATGTGCTCATCTTAAAATGTCCCAGCTTTTGCATACAGTAGCATAGAAATTTAATTGCCTCCTGTTGAAGGCCACCTATGGTGAGCTGCTGCTTCTCCTTGTATGTGTTCGTTAAAAGGTATGACCAAAACACAAAGCAAGAAATTTGGCTTTTTGAAAAAGTGGTTGTTGGAAATTGTCTTGACTGTAGTTTATAAACAGGAGATAAATGCACCACAGCTGCCTGTTTGTCTAATTATAAATGTAAACTCGTTTGCCAAGAAGCTCAGAACAACAGTTGTTGCCTCTGTATGTGTTCTCATTTAAAGCATGAGCCGTCCTGCATGAAGTATTTTTCTCTCAGGGTTTGTTGCCATCTGCTGGTTAGAGTATGAAAAAATTTGAGTCAATGTTGGTTCACTGTAAACAAACATTATGTTGACAGTAATATGATATAACCTGCACCTGATATACTATAGTTTTAATATTGTTAATACGTATTTGCAGATTATTAGGTAATGATTGTGTGCAGACGTTTAATAGTATGTAGAATCTGTAGACATGTTTCCCACCAAGGGAAGAGAAAAAATGCAGTTACCACTGCAGCTGTCATTTCAAGAAATACTAAAGATTTCAGGAAACAATCTTCATATTGCATCAGACACTACATATTACACAATATTACAAAAAGAGTGTGTTAATGTTGCTTGCTTAAAACAGTGAGCGTATGATCATGTTTGCTTAGCATGTATCAAACCAGTATGTCAAGCCAGCGTAGCAGAAAACCCCTTATACAGGAACACTGTTTAGATCACTGATACTGATATTTATTTTAATACAGTCGACAGATACAGAAAACAAGATGTGGACCATCCACATCCTCCTCCAGCTGGTTTTAGGGAAGGATTTCCTCTATAGCACACAGGTGTTTGTGGTAGAGGAAAAGCCTCCCACACCCTTATGAGAGTGAATTCCCCCGTCAAACATCTTCCATAAAAATAAGAAAGAAAACTCACAAGCTTTGATTAAGCTGTTTGATGCATTAAATTACAAGCAGTGATTTTAGGACAGTAAAGAGGTATTTATTTGTTTTTATTTCTGCTTGTAGATACACAGCAGCCATAAAAAAACAAAAGAGATGCAAATGTTAAAGTAACAGCATTTAAAATGCAAATTCACTGAGCTTCATGCAAGAACTGTCTGTACTGACAGTTTCAGTCTTACATGTCACGTACAAGTGGTTTAAGAGATTTTGGGACATTTTACCAATTTCCTCATGTTTGAATTTTTTTCTTTAGTAAGATGGTCTTGTAGAGACAGTTTGTTGTTTCCCTCTAAGCAAAAAACACTAATTTGACCTGTAATAATTTTGCATTAATCTGAATGAAATTTGTGTTTAAATGAGATGGTGAAATGAACTCACATAAATACTTAAATTATAAATAAATAGTTGATGCATAATTAACATTCTGGTCCCTGCATCTTCATCGTGGCTTGTTAGTTTACTGTGAGGTGATTGTTATTATTTTTATTGGTATATTTTGGCACATTTCAATACATGTTAGAAAAATTCTGGCACTCGCAACAGTTTCTTCATCATTTTACTGCAGGTTTCTCTCCTGTTACAACAGTGTAACACCACCTACTGAAAGCTTTAATATTCTCTCGTCTAATATCTCTGTGGCTGTCACATCCCACTTGACTGCCTCTCTCATATTAGTCATGGGCCACTGTGCTATAGCAAGACGTTTTTAGTATCTAACTTTATATCAGTCCCCATATTCCATCCTTATTTCTGTCACAGTACAGCTCTGCTGACGTATTGTTGTAGTTCAGCCATTACTATTTTGTAAATTTTTTCGAGTCACTTGTACAGTTGAATACTGACACTGGCACCAGTGAATGTGTCTGTGTCTATTTTGTCTGATGACTTCTGGCAGCAAGATATAAAAGTCTGTGGTGTGAAATTCTTCTTTTTACACTTTCGTAACATTTGGTAAAAGGCTTTGCAGAGTGAAACATATACTGTATACATTTAGTCATACAGTGCAATTTAAGTGTTGTCAATTATAAATGACGAATAAATAACGAGAATGTGCACCTCCTTGTGGACAAGTGGCATTCATTAGACTGAAAAAAGTAATTTTTAATTTTTCCAGTTCAGAGTTTGGTGGCTTGGGAAACTCATATGAGCAAAAAAGATTTCAGAATCCATAACTTTTCTTGCATGGATCCCATTATGTACTTGGCCTGGCTGAGGAAGGTTTGTACCCACTTAAGAAGATTTTTTTAAGTGTTTATCTCTCTCTCAGCCAGTTTGTCTCATTGTGTGAGTTGAAAGTACAGGTAGCAGTTTAAAATTGCATGATCGGTAAGCAGATAGTTAATCTATAACCCCAGANCACACACACACACACACACACACACACACACACACACACACACACACACACACACACACACACACACAGTCTAACCTACTTGCCACCAGCTAGAATCACCCAAATACCATTATGGCAACCATTATGATAAACTGTCCCTGAGTAACACTGTGGCACCATTTGTGCTAATTTCTACTGAGTGTATTGTGCGAGCAGTCATGTGGTCACAGCTGTTTGTACTTTAACACATTTTACATTTTTTAATGCAGTTGACTGAGTCTCAATATAATATGAAACTGACAATTGCAGTTGAGAATCTGGGCTGCTTCTTCATTCTTCACTTTATGTTGAATTAATACAGAGCAGCAATAATGAGCATGACTTCACTAATTTGAATAAATCAGTCTTAAGCAAGCAGATGAATAAAAAATCATCTAAGATACAGTTAGAGCTTCAGTTCTATCCTTGGAAGCTCCTAAAGTGAGAAATTAAATTTCTGCTGCTGTTAAAAGAGCGTGTGTCCTCAGCTGTGACGATGGGTCTGTTTCTTCAAATAGATCCGAGCCTTACGGGCTTATTACAGCGGACCACAGCATTGCGATGGGAAGATCAGCAGACCTTTTTTCTTAAATGAAGCACTCAACGGTGAATTTAGAGAAAACTGTTAGCGAGTTCTCCATCCCACCCCGGACAGACTCATGATGCCTCACAAGTTCACCGTCTCTCCACTGCCAGAAATAGCACAGACACAGAGAAAAGCTCAAGCCTGATGAATGCACGTGCCAAAGAAGCATTTCGAGAGTATTTGTAACGAGTGGGTGTGTTTAGCGTTGTCTTGTCTTAGTCAGAACAACAGATCTTCAGATTGGGGGTTGCCTCATGACTTGGGAACAGAGCGACAAGAAAAGAGCCCTTTATACTCTGACTAGACTCACAGTGTTAGCAGGCAGTCAGTCAGTCAGACTATTTTTTTTGTCTAGATTTTAAAAAAGTTTGAATTTCACAATTGGAAGAAAAGTTTGCTCTCACATCAGTTTATGATCTTAAGCGTAGAGAAAACCTAAAAGTAAAGTCAAATTCAGTCTACGTCATGCATGACACATCATTGCTTAGTAGGAGATTAGCAGATATACTAGCTTACACAGGCAGACTCAGGTGCACTATTAACTCAGGTTAATGTTATATCTCCAATTGAACCACACCAACGCCTTTGAAGCAGAAGTACAAACCACAGGGAGGAGCTGTGACACGGTTTTATGTGATAAAACAGATGTGGTCCCTAAAGACGCAGCAGACAAAGCTTTTTTTTTTTTTTCCCTCCAACGTGTTACATAAAGTAGCTGTTCACATGGAGGAGCTTGGACCTGAAACACCTCGCTGTGATTGTGCAGGTCTGGTACTCTCCTCCTTATGTGCAAAATGATTCAGCTGTTTATCCGTTTAAAAAGACTGCTCAAAGAATTGATTTATTAATAAGTCCTGCTGTTTGATGTATGAACCGCTGATCGGTTTAGGGCCAAAATACATATCTGATCTTTTGCTATGTTATGAACCATCCAGACCTCTCAGGTCATCTGGGACAGGTCTGCTTTCTGTCCCCAGAGTCAAAATTAAACATGGAAAAGCAACGTTCAGTTTTTATGCACCACATAACTGGAACAAACTCCCAGAAAAATGCACGTCTGTTTAAACTCTCAAGTTTTTTTAAATGAAGGCTGAAGACTTTTCTGTTTGCTGCTGTCTTTTGATTAATATCTTACTGCACTCTAACTTTCTATTCTAGCTTGGCTTCATTTTATATTAAACTCTTTTAATTGGATTTAAATGCCTTGATTAACCTTATGTTACTTTTATGTCATCTTCAATGCCTTTTTATGTAAAGCACTTTAAATTGCTTGTTATTGAACGTTGCTGCAAAGATAAACTCACTAAGTTGAGGAGGTAGAAGGCATTTGTTGAAACCACCGTGTCTCCACCCTTTCTTCACCTTGTGCATGTGCTGTAGGCTTGTGTACATACACTATATTCATCATCCTTGCAGCATGATGGCGCATACATACAGTACTGTATTGTAGTTTTGCCACGACTGTGTAATAGACATTGTGACTCAACCCTGCTGCCTAACAGCGTGCACTAGTTGAAGAATTCGTACTGCACTGCATGAATTATCTTGTTACTTGCTTGATATTTATTTATCAATATGCCTTTTCTATATTCGAAGGACTTGTTTAATCAGACGAGTCTCATTTTATTGCCTTGAACTGTCTGTGTGACTGTAGCGCTGCCCTTTTCCTGTACAGCCCTTACAGTGCAAGGTTTTGTCCCAAGTGCTGTGGAGACAGACAGAGTGCTGCTCACTGCATATGCACATCCTGTGTTGCTCACATTGAGACTTCCTGCCTTCCTGTTTCTGTCACATACACCTGGGCTCAGGCTGAGAGCCATCTGTCATGCAAAAACACACACGCTCATGTGCACACAGACACAGACGGTCGCAGAAGTGGAAAAAAAAAGGTCTTTTATCTGATGAGCAGTGTCAGAGAGTCTCTTATCTTGCACAAACTAAGCAGTTGATTTCTGGTTCACCTGTTACGTTCAGGTGCTGTTTTTATACTGTGCTGAGCTTTTCATGTGGCTTACATGTTTAAGACTTGTGGTTATAAGTGTGTTATTTTCAACTTATTGAACTTATGTTGCTCTTGAGTGTTTAAAGTTGTTATTCCAACAGTGGCTTTGAGGTTTGTTGGGTTTAAAAGTGTGAATAAGAAGCAACAAAGAGCCTGCATGTTGGTCAGGAGTGTTAATAACCTCCTTTTTTGATTCTATACTTTTCTTGACAAGCTGAGCTTGTCAGCTTGTCTGTAGTTTGTAGCCCGTGCTTCTTTTTTTTTTCTCTCTCTCAAATCTCAACAGATGTAGCTGTCTCTTGCTCCAGTCACAGCAACAAACCCACCCCCTTCCCCTTCAGCCCACCAGCCAATCCCTTCCCTCATGATTATTTATTCTGACAGCCAGCCCATGTGATTGCGGCCAGCCAACCAGGCATCTGCTGTGGGGGATGACATCACTAACTAGCTGGTTCCCTCCAGCAGCAGGGGAGCTTCATTTTCTGCTCTGAGTGTTCGTGCTAAAATGGAGGCTGGCTCCTCGCCTTAGCCTGGGCTGCCCCTCTTCTCCCCTGTCTCCTGCCTCAGTTCACTGATGTTGGCATGTACTAGAGCTGCCAGTGGGATGGTTCTGGATGCACCGAGCTCCAATGGGCCTTTCCAGCCTGTGGCCCTCATGCATTTTAGAGGTGAGAGAGTAGGAAATTTGCCTCCTCTTCTGCTCTGTGTTTGTGTATGTGTGTTTCAAGGGGAGATGGCAAGAATGTTGTTGCCATTCAGCAGCTGCTAATCACAATGCTGTAGCAGGAAATCTTTTACGTCAACTGACTTTTCTAAAAAGTTCCTGCAACAGACTGAGTGTGTTTATCCTTTTACTGGTTAGTGGCAGGAGTAGTTTTTGGAAGAGGAAGTGGGGGATTGTGTTTGTGTGTCAACGAGGAAGGGTTTTTGCCAAGGCATCGCATAGTTTAGCCTCAGTAGGAAGGGAGGGCGAGAGAGTGAGAAAGGAGTGCTGGTTTTTGAGTCTCCCATCCCCCCATCAAGACTGCTGATGTCATAGGAAGTGAGGTCAAAGCTTGTTGTTGGTATGTTTGTGTCTGTATTGTGTTGTACCTGAGTGTCTGGTGACACTTGACAAGCTGAAATACTACTACTTGTTTTTTTTTTTTGCTGAATCTTCAGCAGGCTCCTGAGTTACTGTCTCAGCAGATACACATACAGCATGTTAACTGTATTACACTGAGCAGGGAAAACAGAAAACCTGCTTCTGTATAAATGCTCCAGTGTCACTAGTTCAAGGCTAATCTTTCATTGTATATTGTATTATTATTTTCTGCAATCAAACTTGCAACATGGACATGCTAACATGAAACATTTGTAACAAACACTTGCTACTAGCACCAAAATGTTAGTCATATGTTGTGACTTGTGAGGTGTTAAATACTACATGGCAATTAAAAGAATTTAGTATATTGAAGCCAAATATCAGCTGATAGATGTCTATCCACATTTTGTAGTGGTTGTAGTTTGTACATAGCAATTCTACTGGTGCCAAATCTGACATTGTGTGATTCAGGATTTGTACCTGGAAGCAAGTTTTTGTCCACAACCGGTTTCCGGTGTGCAAGCTGGAGCCTTCAGATGAGTAAAGGTTATTTGCCCATCCATGCAGAGAAGCCTGTGTGTGTAGTCTTCAGTTGCACAGCATGTCTCTTAATATTTTAGGCTTGTTCAGAAACCCTAGTGCTATTGTGTAACTGGAGCTGTTAGACCTCTTGACACCCAGGGGATGAGATGAGGTGCTCGTGGGTGGACCCACGTTTCAGCTTGTTGGTAACCTGCACAAATACTTTCCACAGATACCACAGATGCCTGGATTTAACTTGAAATTACCTGTTATCCGTATACTACACAGGTGATCTCCATTTAACTTAATAAACTTAAAAAACATTAAACTTCCAAACTGATGATTCACTACAATCTTGGTTTTGCCTGAGATTTGTTTCCACTTTGTCATTACAGAGCTGTTAGAGAGGGAGCAAACGAGGTGATAACACAGTAATTGACATAGAAGGTAGTAACAAGTTTTTCCCTAAAATTGTTACATGACCCCTGTGGCAGCTGCCTCAGAGTTTAAAAAAACAAAAAACTGCAGCCTGTTGGAAAAGAAGAATGAATAGAAGAATATATAATTCAGTGGTTCTTACATAAACACGGTGCAGAAACATTAAACAGATCCCCATTAGGGTTCTCTGCGGATGTGGTAGCCAAAGCTCAGGAGTAAAGCAAATTGCCAGCTGTTTGACCTTTTTATGCGGTCGATTAGATCTTGTTTGTGGCTAGTAGACTGGATAGGGGGACTGATCTTACTGCAGAGCTACTTAGAGCATTCTCAATATTCTTCACTGAGTCTGTTTATAACCACAAAAGTGTTTTATAAGAAGTTGGCTTGACTCGTCTTTTTTCTTTTTAGAGGCGTTATTCTTCACAAGCTAAATCTAAAGGCCTAATGGCTCATTTAAACTCAAAAGAATAAGTCATGTGGCGGCAGCAGCGCCTCGACCACCACATCAACAAAAATGAAAAAGTTAGCAATAGAAAAAGGAAATATGACATTTGCAGCTTGCCCACAGATAGCACCAGTGAGCTAGTATGACTCAAAAACCTAGGGGTGTAGGGAAAGTCCATCTCATGGTGCTCCCAGACCCAGACCCAGGTTCCAGCCTGAGTAGGAGTCTGGACAGCTTACAGTGCATAGACCTTTATGAACTGTCTTATTTCACCAGTGCCAAGTAATTACATCTTTCACCAGCTGCTTCTGTACACTATACATGTAATATTCAAAAAAGAGCTGTACTGAAAATGCTGCACATCTAATAATTAAGAAATCTTTGTGTTGGCATTTTTCTCACTGCAAAACTGCTTGAAAACTTTTTTGAAATAAATCTGATTACGGACACTTGGTCTTATAATTATAAAAGTGAATAAAACTCAGAAAGAGATGTCATTTTTCTGCATTGTCTTATATTCTGACAAATGCAGTGTGCAAACTATTTCTGTAACTGTGTCTGTGCGGGTTCCCTGTTATGTAACAGTACCTGTAGAAAAACTGGTATTTGCTGTGTTGGATCATGGTTAAAATAGAGGGTGTTTGTTTTTGCTTTGTCGCTGGTGTTTGTGGTTAACGTTGCATGCAAGTTTCTGTATAGTTGGGGCTGTTTGATGTACTCCTCCTGTGAATACACAATCTCAAATGTGGCAGGAGCATCATATTTCACTAGAGAAAAGTTAAGTTACCAGAGGACAGCAAAATCAACTTTCTACATCTTAAAATAAATCTTGTGCTCCTGAATAATTGTTGATTAACTGCTGTTTAAAGAGGTGGTCTTGACTACTAGTCGGTATTCTGCACATTTTTATGAGGTCCGTTTGTCTGAACAAATCAGCAGCGTATGACTCCAGCACAGCAGCAGCTCGCATGCATCTCTGATTAGCAGTGGTCACCCCCTGGTCCAAAGTCCTGTCTCTGCCTGTGGTCACCATGGTGATGTACACATGTAGGTTGTTAATGGGAAGACAAGACTGGCTCAAAAATCATAGACTGTGACGAACATATTAATGCTGCCCCACAGGTGGGTTTTATAAAGGTGACATTTTGTGTTAAGTCACTAACGAGCACTGTTGCAATGCTTTTTTTTTGTTTGAGGGAACATTTCGTATCGAAAGAATCTGACAAACTAATGAAAAATGATTTACAGGACAAGCTGTTTCTCTACAGCTTGTGTCATTTCTTACAGTTTGTGTCGGCATGTCCCATCGCTGTGTGTATGATTATTACCACTCTCTTGGTGCAAATGCAGACTTGATTTTAGTCAGACTCTGTTGTTGACCCTGAGCTTTGACAAGAAGCAGAGAATGAGAGTGCACATACATTTAAAGTTATTTGACTTGTTTATGAAACATCACATGGCCTTAAACCTGGATACATCTCTGAAGCATTATTGATGTACAACTTGGGAAAGCCCTTCAGGTCCTGTGGGAGTAGACTTGAAACTGTTCCAAAGTGCTGAAAAATCTCTGGTGGATCTTTATTTAGCTGCTGTGCTCCTTGCTGTTGGCTCTGAAAATCAAAGGATCTGAGAGGTGCAGAAAATCTCACTATCTTCTAACATTTGCTCAAAACTTAGATGTTTAGCATGCTATTATTATATTTTCATTAATGATTTACTTATTTAATCAGAAATACAATAACTTCATATAAATAAACATTGCTGATTCAAGCTGTCACTGGCAGGTAAATCTCTGTATTTCGCAGTTTTTAAAGCCGCTTTCAAACATAACACCTGGGCATTACTTGGACTTATACGCACGGATATTACACGACATGGATGATTCACACATGAGCCTAAAAACTCAAGCTCAGCATGGGTAAGAGCATTCACACTATACCCCCGCTGAAGCTAGGTAGTTGATGGGTGGGTTGGGCAAGGGCTGCACACAGGCTGACACAGGATAAATGCGACCAATGTTGTTTTGTTTGCCACATGCAATCGATCGTTTCTTTTAATTTAATGATCCATATCTTACGTCGGATCCGAAGCATCAATGAAACAGCAGAGCAGATCATACAAGCTAGTCTCGTCAGTGAGGCCATCATGTTGTGAAAACTGACTTTTATTATTAAAATTCAATGTGCACCATTAATGAATCATTTTCATTCTGCATTCAAGACAACTCATAAGTATCCGGTTAAAGACGTGAGGAGATGCTGCAGGCATTTTAACCCAATACACAAACTCAGGCTGCTCAGGGGTTATTAATGGTACAAAAATAAAATAAAATAAACCATCTGTAATTAAATATGAAGCCGTTTCTACTGAGGGTGCATTTAATCTACGTCAGCAGTACTCCCCCCTAACTGCACGGATATCAAACGGCCTGTATTCACACATACGCTCACCCATTTAAGGTCCGGACATGATACTAGGGGGTAGGCCGTTTCATGTCCATGTCAAAAATTACCCGGGTTTTGCATTCACACATGAAGCCTCCTGTTTGATTTCCTTTTAATACCCGAGCTTGAGTTCATGTGTGAAAGGGGCTGAAATCGGTTGATTTATTTGACACAGCTGTGATAATAATGCATGTACGCTGTCACAGAATGGATTTTTGGCTCATTAACAGTAATTTTGCAGTACTCACCAAAAAAAAAGACTATATTGATTTGATGAAGTCTTCAGTAAAGTCAAGCTGTAGTGAAGTTTTGATACAAATGATCAGTGGCTATTTAAGAGAGAGATGATGAAGGGAAAGAAAAAAGATTTTGACACTGATTTATGACAATGATTACTGTCATAATGAACCAAGATACAATTAATGCAAATCCTTAAGTGGAGCAAAGGTTTAAAGGGCATTTCCAGTCATAATCAATGTTTGTCTCTGAAACCATGTCATCTATGATCAGTGCATCTCATACTGTACTATCCGCACACCTAACTGCAGCATGTGGATGTTTGCATTCAATTTTATTCAAAAATCCTTAATTTTGTAAAAGTACAAGTATGAGCACCGGACATATTTTAAAATTCTTCTGCAGTTGAATGTTTTAAGAATTTTTTTTAAAAAGATAATTTAAACCAAAATCGGACTTACCACAATGTCCACATTGTTCATTTCCAGGACGTGATTTCAGAGACAAATATTGATTATTACTGTAAATGGCTTTAAATAATATAAATACACTACTGCATTGTTTAAAAAAGCTTGCACTACGTGTTGGTGCTTTTCTGTGACTCATGATGTTACATTACTTTTTCTCTTCATAGTTTTGGTTTTCTTTTAGTTTTATATGGTGCTTTGGAAAATTTTGCAATGACTTGTCCTTTTTAAAGTGCTTATAGTAAAGAAGAAACAATTCTCATTTTTAGCCTTAAGACGCATATTTACTTCTTATCTGCACTGAATAAATTGGATTGTTGTAGCTCTAACCTTTCAGCTGCCAGTCAGATGATATGATGAACATGATAGCTGATTAGTGAGAGATTGTTATGCTAGTTTACAGTGTGTGATAATAACATGTTGTTCCATGGCGGCTGCACAGACAAAGCTATCACCTTGAATGAATAATTGCACAGCTGCTCTCTCAGGCGATATGAAGGATTAATATTCTGTCCTATGAAGACTTTGTGTCTATTCCTTGATGAAGGAGGAAAAAATGAGTCTTCACACACGGCTGACCTGTTAATTTTCACCTTGCTTCCCTTCCTGTCTGCTAGATGTTCCCCCTGCAGAGCAGGAGAAGCTCTTTATCCAGAAGTTGCGACAGTGCTGTGTACTCTTCGATTTTGTGTCGGACCCACTGAGCGACCTGAAATGGAAGGAGGTGAAACGGGCGGCGCTGAGCGAGATGGTGGAGTACATCACTCACAACAGGAATGTCATCACCGAACCCATCTACCCAGAGGTGGTTCACATGGTGAGTATAACATTTTTATGAATGAGCACAACAACAATACAGCTGGTCTCTTTTATTTATTGCATCCTGTTTATGTGTGGGTGTGGTTACATATTTGATTTTAATGCCCCATTACTTTAAATAGTCAATATCTTTATACCTTTATTTTTTCATGGGGGTGCTCAAATATCTGCTAGCTTGTTTTTGCGTCATAAAATGTGCATTAAACATACTCAAAATAGCTGTGATTTCTTCTGTGAGTTCTTCTTAGCCATTATTCACACTTTTGCTGTTAAACTTCAAATAAAAGATAAATTGGTAAGTTAGCAGCTCTAGTTGTCATGATGGATAAAATGGACGTATGATGCTTGGGTTAGCTTATTTGATATACTAATATAAAACTCCATTAAACACACTGTGCATTTCTGCCAGTTGAGCAGATCATAGGTTTGTTTTGAAGTGCATACATTCCTCGGTAAGACATGACAACTCATGAACATGGTGTGAAGAGTTTGCTTTTATTGTCTATTCACTTCTTGGATGCTTCAAAGCCTCCACTGTACATCATTAAATTAATTCAATTTTGGTTTTGGACCCATTTAGACTCTTTTGGCTCCTGAATGAGTCATAGGAAACTCACATGACCACCATCACTGAACTCAGTTTCAACCCAAAGATCCATGTCACAAAAACTTAACTGTGTTATTCTATAAATCATTGATAAGCCAGCAAGTCATCCATTTATTTTTGTTTCCCTGAAGTGGTCACTTGGTGGTGTTTGCATGAAGATTGCTAACCCATATAAGGTTAAACCTCTGTTGCTTGTAGTTCCTACCTGTGCAGATCCAAACCAGTCCCATTCATTAGTCTTCTGGCTGTCCTACATTTATTAGAGATTGGTCCCTCTCAGGTTGTGGTCTGGATGTGTTCAGTGCCAGGTTTGCTCTCCCAAGCCAAATTTAAAAAAAGCCTTTGATGTTAATCAAAGCTCTGCCTTAATGCCACATGGTAAACTGCAGATGATCAAGGTGCAAATTTCCCCCCATCCTCCTTGTCGTGGCTTTATTTGATCAGTGCAGCAGAAAATGCAACTGAGCTGCCAAATCAGCATGAAAATATGCTCTTATTCCTGGCAGCCCCTTCCCCCTGCCCCCTTAAAGACAAGGACTCTTTGAAGTCCACTGATAGCTTTCATCATCAAAGTGTGGAGATTGGTATGACAAACTCCTCTATAGCCATAAAGAGTGTATTCTTATGTTAAGGCTGTACACATTATTTCCTCCCATGAGCACTTGTTTCTTTCAGGACATGTTTGATGCCTCAGTGTTGAATCCTTAAAACAATATTTTGGCAGAACTTTGGATGACACGACAGTGGTTGTTCCATTAGTCCTGTGTCTCTGGGGGAAGTAAGAAATGGTTTCTACTAAGAATATAAACATGATGTTGAGTGAGTGTGTTTTGACCTCTGGCCATTTTTTGAGGTAAAATAGATGGATTCTTCCCAGATAGAGGAATGTTTTTATTGCAAGTGACACATTTCACTTGAAAATAAAATCAAAACAACATACGACAATAAAATAATAAAGATTGGCCATCATAATGGACTACACATTTAGTAGGGCTGGGTATTGTTAAGAACCTCACTATTCAATTCGATTTAGATTCTTTAGGCAAAAATTTGATTCAATTCAATTTCAATTTGATATTGATTTAAAAGCAACAATATCAATTCAGTCATAAGTTGCAATACACAAATAATTAGCTAACACAACAGCACCGTACACAACAGAGTGGAGGAATAACTTATAACTATTACCGGTAATAACTAACTCCCGCATTAAACAGACTCTAAAAGCAGGGGCAACGAGAAGTGATAGCAGAGGAGGCTAACATTAGCTGCTGCCCTGTTGCCCAAGCAGAGCTGAGCGTCATACACACACAGACATAAGACTGTGTTTTTTCTTGGATACTAAGTTGTTTGCATGAATCAATATTCAATTGGGGAAAAATATGTTGCAATGCATTGATGAATCGATATTTTTACCCACCCCTAATGTTTAGCATGTCATGAGTTTACGGAATACTCATTTTTTTCAGTGGACAAAAAATTTCTCAAAAGCAAGATAAAATCTGATGGTAAAGCAGTTTGCATAGACTGCTGATCATTGTACCAGTGTTTGGTTTAACTTGTATTTATTACTACAGGAAAACAGCCCGCATAACTAATTTTGATTCAGTCCATATGGTAATTAGTTACCTTACGCAGCTTTTTGATTATTAGTGATAATATTGTGAGCTAAGTGACTGATGATGAACAGCTTTGCTTGTCAAATACTGTGGCTGATGGATTTAAGTTTCTCTATCAGCTTCCATTATTTCAGCTGTCAGATGTATTTATAAAGCAAGCGTTGGTTGTCAGAGTGACAGGTAGAGTAGACAAACTTTACAACCAGAGCTAATATTTACAAGGATTTGTCAATAGCAGCTGTTTTTGTGCTCTATAGAAAAGGTGTTTGTAGGTCAATACAGGGTGTGAGTAAAAAGAGGTGTGCTCACTAAGATACACACTCGGGATGCTCGGTTACCTGTTGAGAGCAACAATAGGCAGACATAGATTTGTGTTGTTATTTTTATGCAGTTTATTATGTCTGTCCCATCCTCAGGAGCATGATATCTCAGGAGCGCTTGGAGGGAGTTTTTAATTTGCCATAAAAGTCCACCGACTAGAATCAGTCAAAAGTTTATACACCGATTACACAAAGTTGTAATAGTATGTGCTGCTGGGACAGCTGTGGCTCAGGAGGCACAGTGGATTGTCCAATAATCAGAGTATCTGCAATTTGATTTCCAGCTCCCCCAGTCCACATGTCAAGTTGTTCTCGGGCAATTTGTCCTTTGTCCAAGATACTTGACCCCAAATTGCTCCCAGTGTATGAATATGTGAGTAAGAGTTAGTTTCCTCCTGATGAGCAGTTTGGCACCTTGTGTGGCAGCCACTGTCATCAGTGTGTGAATGGCTGAATGTGACTTATAGAGTAAAAGTGCTTTGAGTGGTCAAAAGACTGGAAAAGCACTATATAAGGTGTGGTCCATTCACCATTTACTGGGCTGAAGATGAGTTTGAAGCACACACGTTTTAGAGTAAGTAACTTCTTTGCAGCGACATCCATATCTGAGGCATCATGTACTGTCATGGCTACAATTGTGTTTTTAATCAAAGTCCACTTTGTTGGCCAAAGAAGTGAACACATACAAGTAAAATACACTGAATACCTTTTTTTAAAAAATTAAATTCATTCAAAGTCTTTGCTACTAATATTATGAATAGAACAGCAAGATTATTGTATTACAGATTATTCTTTTTATTGGTCTCATTGATCTTCGTTTATTTGGAATTTGTTTAATCGGATTTCATAAGTAGATTGAACTCTGAAATCTTCATGTGCAGCTGCAGTAAATCAGACTGCTTGATTTCTTTCCCTTTCTGAGGCACATTCAGCTGTTGTTTACCAGACTTCAGAGAATTTTCTGTTATGAATATTTTATATTTCTTTACATCCATGTCTGTATTTGAAGCATGGTATCATGAGTGTTTAGTCTTAACTGAGAATATGAGAATCATCATCAGTGGATTGATCTGCCTTTCTCTGTCTGTCTACAGTTTGCTGTGAATATGTTTAGGGCGTTGCCGCCATCATCCAACCCCACAGGCGCTGAGTTTGACCCAGAGGAAGATGAGCCCACGCTAGAGGCTGCATGGCCACATCTACAGGTGCACAGCTCACACACATACACTCACTCCCTTTGAAAAGATATAGCTTGTTTTCTACAAGCTGATGATTTTAAGTCTGTTCAGCTGTTACTCCTGAATATTTAAACATCTGCATTTCTTTCACAGCTTGTCTATGAATTCTTCCTACGGTTCTTAGAGTCACCTGACTTTCAACCAAACATAGCCAAAAAGTATATTGACCAGAAGTTTGTAATGCAGGTAAGAACATTATGATAAATGTTATAATGTATAATGTTAAATAATTTAGAAGGTATTTCTCTGCCTCCTAGGTCTGTCTATTTGATTTGTTAATAGCCTTTTTTCTTATGCACAGCTCTTAGAACTGTTCGACAGTGAAGACCCAAGGGAAAGAGATTTTTTAAAGACTACTCTGCATCGCATATACGGCAAGTTCCTGGGCCTGCGAGCATACATTAGGAAACAGATTAACAACATATTTTATAGGTAAGTGTGAACTTAAGTCGTGTATGTGTGTGTTTGTGACTGATGGATGATATTTTGTTTAAAGTACCACTATCTCTGCTGTTGTTTTTCAGGTTCATTTATGAAACTGAACATCATAATGGAATAGCAGAATTACTGGAAATATTAGGCAGGTAAGGGCTTCCTTAGAGGTGAAACCTTAATATTTCTGCTTTATATATTTCTGTTTGCAGTTGTAAAAAAATTAATGTAGCATTTGTTTCAATATAAACAGGAATAGTTTTACTTTTCTGGTGTTTCAGAGTCAGTTGGAGTGAAGCTCATTGGTATAACTGTAGCAGTGATTTCCCTAATGGCCTCCTCTCTTTTTACAGTATAATCAATGGATTTGCATTACCATTGAAAGAAGAGCACAAGATTTTCCTGCTGAAAGTTCTGCTGCCTTTACACAAAGTCAAATCTCTTAGTGTTTATCACCCACAGGTAACCACTCTGTCAGTCTGAAATATCATGTTACACTTTTCACTGCAGTAAACGAGGATTTAACATCATTTATAATGCTACAGTCTTGTTAGAAGTGCTAATATTATGTTTTCTTTCTCCCTCTCAGCTGGCCTACTGTGTGGTACAGTTCTTAGAGAAGGATAGCACCCTCACAGAACCGGTAAGATTACATTTATTGATGTTGTTATGTTATTAATATTGTTGATTGAATTATCCCTAAAATATCCCGTCTGCTCAAGATAAGTTAATCTCTGCATGAACCCAAGGACTTCCTTGCCAAAGTCTACTCTTTGATAATTCATTAGTATGCTCAGCTGTACTATGACTTTTCAACTGCTCATGTGTAGTATATTTAACTGACCACCAGAAATACGTGAAAGGGCAGATACATTATTTTCCTGAGTTTTATATATTATTCTCTAGCTTTACATAAATGTTCTAATTAAAATTTTGGTCAAAGTATGCATATTTTTGCATCAAAATACATTATATAAAACATTTTCCCACATTGACTGAAGGTTCCTGCATGGTGAAGTTCATATAAACCAGACAGACTAGTGCTGCTCTGACATGCACATGGTATGATACTAACAGACATGCACAGACAGACAGCACTCTTTTATTCTTCATTATTTTATTATTTCTTTAGGATTGCCTGCATGGTTCTTTATTCAAATGTTAATGAAGCCCAAAGGAAATGCAATTGAATTGTTTTCATTAAAAGATAAAATGTGATAAAAAAGAAAGATTTATAGAATATTTTGCTTCTAGTACTGTCAACAGTGAAACTTGTCTTTAAAATGCTAGCTTCTGTTGGACAAATATTTTTCTTACATAAGCCTTTTGTCCTGTATGTGCAGACTGTGATGGCTTTGTTAAAGTATTGGCCAAAGACCCACAGTCCAAAAGAGGTGATGTTCCTCAATGAACTTGAGGAGATCCTGGATGTCATTGAGCCTTCAGAGTTCGTTAAGGTTATGGAGCCCCTCTTCAGACAGCTGGCCAAATGCGTGTCCAGCCCACACTTTCAGGTCTGACATATTAAATACTAAGTTTGTGTTAAAAATATACAGCAGTAGTCTTGATATCTGGGTATTCCATTTTTCCATTAAGTATTCTGTGTACCTATGTAACCTTGTTGTAATATAATGTGCTGTCAGGTGGCGGAGCGAGCTCTGTACTACTGGAACAATGAGTACATCATGAGCTTGATCAGTGACAACGCTGCTAAGATCCTGCCCATCATGTTCCCAGCCCTCTACCGCAACTCCAAGACCCACTGGAACAAGTGAGTCCAACAACACTTGTTTATTCTCTTGTCTGATGATGGGTTTGTGATGACACCAAGTACGTGAATAAAATGAGCTGTGCTAATTTGTGTGTGTTTGCAGGACGATCCACGGCTTGATCTACAACGCTCTGAAGCTCTTTATGGAGATGAATCAGAAGCTGTTTGATGACTGCACCCAACAGTTCAGGGCGGAGAAAAGCAAGTAAGACAAAAAAAACTGCTGCTGCTTACTGATATCTTTGCTTTTTTTTGTCATTTTGTGACATAAATCTGATTATTGGACTGGTTTATTGTTAGAATTTATAAATGAATGGAAAATGGACAAAATGCTTTAGTTCATGTCCTTATCTGTTAATGATGGACCTTGCATTCTGGGACCTAATTTGTTTGGTTTGCTCTCATTTCTTGCCAACTCACAATGAGATAAAACAACTTATTTCCAGTGCAGCTATGCTTTTCTTGGTCTTATTGTCTTAGTCTTGTTGTTGGTGTTAATCTTGGCCTTATACTGTTACAAACGTCCTACTTAGAAATGGAAAAAGTGACTTAACACAGAAAACTTGCTAAAAGAAAGCAACTACACCGACAGAGTAAACTGAACCACAAACTTGTGAAATGCTTTCGATATAACAGATCAGCAATGTCACTGTATCTTTTGAGTAATTGTTTCCTTTTGAAGCTGCCTATAACGACCGTGTCCTGTTTTGTTTTGTGTCTCAGAGAGAAAGCCAAATGGAAAGAGAGAGAAGAGGCGTGGATCAAGATTGAGAATCTAGCAAAGTCAAACCCACAGGTGAGCAAAAAGATTTTATACACAACAATTCTCACTGGCTGATGCTCAAGGAGAAATTTCACCATGTTTTATGTGCATGTCCAATCAGTGGTACTGCAGTCAGTTAAAACAATTAAATCCTCTGTTTGTGTGATATTAACTGAGAATCCTTCTGCTTTACCTACATGTACCAGTATGCACTGGGTTTGAGTTCCACTTAAACCCACTCTGGCTTGAATAAATACATAAATATCTCAGCCAGACAAAACACTATAAAATGAATCCATGGATCCACAACATCCTGTCTACTCATACTTTGCAGTGCTATTTGCACTGTTGGAAACATAGCTAGTTTGCAATGCAAGTGAGCTGGAGCATGACCCCCAGTTACCCAGAGGCAGGGAATGGAAATCCAAGCTGAAATAGCCCGTTGATCTTTCTTGTCCCCAACTACATCACTGTACATGTCAGATAATGTGGCTGGTGCCAGCTGTGGCCCACAGACAGTGAACTGCAGGCAATTTTCACACAATGTCCTTGATTCAGTCCTTAATTGCTAGAAAAGTCAAATTTATCAGTGATACTTTTGAACCTTTCCTCCTCCTCTCTTTTCCTCATGCAGTTTCTGGTGTACGTCGACTCGATAGGCTCAGGCAGTCCAATGGACATGGAGACTGACGGGCCACTGCTAGAAGACGTCAACTTGCTAAAGAAAACAGTAGAGGAAGAGGCCACACAGGTAATTAATGTAGAATCTGTGTCAGATAGCAGGAAATGTGCATGTTTATATGAGGTAGGTGTGGTGAGGACGTGGCTGCCATGTGTAAAACTGCTAAAGCTATGATTTGATCAAATGTTATGTAACATGCACACTAATGTCTTTTGTTAGTCAAGGAGAAAACATTCTTGCTTTTCTCTTTATATATCTGTGCTAGCTTACACACCATGAAGACTTGTCTATAATGAATACTGGAAGCTGCGTCATGTCTGTAACTCAATGAAGTGTGTACAAAACAGTTTCATTTTTATCTTTGTACCTAGATTTTTATATATGTGTACATAAATGTTTTTTATAATCACACTATGTAATAAGGCTTGAAAACATTTACCCTCACTCACCAGGCTAAGTGTTTCTTGTAACTGACACATTTCAGGATATTTCAGATTGTGTTATACATTTGGACGAAAAGCAGTCTCCTTCACTCTGCCCCATGAATAATTTATTCTGTCAAGATGCTTATTCAGCGGTAACCCACATGGGTCCTAATATTCAGAAAGTACCAACCAAGCTATCCTCCATTCCTTAAGCGGAACAAACAACAGACCAGAAAAATGTTAAGATATATGTCTGTTTGCCTCAAAATAATTTGCTTACTTTCACAAATGTCCACAGTTTTAATGTTTCATAATAACGTTTGCTCATGTTGGTTTTTATTCTGTCATGCCATGCAATTATTTCCTTATCATACGCAGTACTGTACTGTGCAGAAGTTGCATGTGCTGCATGTTATTGATCCCGTCTGTCCCAACTCCTCTATGTGTTCAGATCGAGAGAAATCAGCGTAGAGAGCGCCCATTGATGCGGAGGAAATCTGAGCTCCCCAAGGACATTTCTACTGTCACAGCCCTGGAGTTGCACCGGAGAGCCGAGGAAATGCTGACAACACACGATGGTCACTAAGAGACCACCCCAGATCCACCGTAAGCCAGCAGCAGCATCCACAAAGGAACCACACAGGCACGCAGAGGCCAGCACAACCGAACTCTGGTATCTCAGTGCAGTCCAGCACAACACAGAACTGAACAGTCCCACCTCCACCTGACACGGAAAATGTCTAAAGCCGCACATCTAAGCCTGTCCGGACAAGCGGTGCTCTATCCTTACTGACACCCCCGCCTCCACCCCGCCACACTGCCCCCTCAACCTGCACCCCTCCCACCCCACCTTGCTGTTTTTCCAGCAGAGATGTGTGTGTGGTGCTGGACGGTCCTGCATGACCATGACATGCACCGTGCCCCGAACCTCACCCCAGATATTGTAGTGTCATTTTTCTCTCCTCCTCTTTTTACGCTCTTCTGTCCTCTCAACTTGTTTGTGTTTTTTCGGGGTACTGTGCTGCCCCCTTCTGGTCATCTCTCTCAGGTGTTCTTTTCTGTGTGAGCTGTCTTCTCTTCTTGCCTCTTCTTTATAGATGTCAGGTGCTTGTACAAATAATATGAGCCCCCAGCTATAACCCCTACAGAGGACTTTAAAAAGGTTTAATTTAAAAACAAAAACAAAACATCCATTGATGAGAAAATGTCAGTTGTTTCTATATATTTAATATTGGCCATTTCTCTCATATCATTGAAACTAGACAGCTGTTTATATTCTTTCCTACATATTATATTAGGAGCTCCCGTCGGAGGGAAACACACTTCCTATCAGTACAAGTGTTCTGTTTGGAGCTTGCTGTTCATTTTCCATTCGCTGTGAAGATTCATTGATCATTCTGTTAATCAGGACAGTGTCATCTAGGACTCGCTGGTGGTGTGTGTCCAGATTAAAAGCGTTACAGCACAGTTGTCTGTCAAAATGCTGGCCTGACAGAGGTCCAGGTTCGTTTTTTAATTAAACTAATCCTTTGTTGAAGCCTTGTTCGGTGATTGAATTTAGCTCTCTTCCTTTAAAACAATCTAGGCAATAAGTTAACACAGATTACGGTGTGTGTCAGTGGCTCACACTGCTTGAGGTTGTTTCATTGAGTACGGGTTAAGCCTGGTTTGCCACTCCGGTGACATGAAATTGGATTGTGGGATTTATTTTTGGTTGGCTGTGTGCAGACTTTGTAGGAGTGTGTTATACATGATCATTAGCATACAGTACAAGTCACTGTCATTCATGTGAGGCTCAGGAGAGCTCAGAGTGATCTAGTTATGTGACCCGAGAGAAGTCAGACCACAGCAGAATCTACAAGAACTGTGCTGATAGTGATCGCTTTTTCTGCTCTTCTCAAGCAAGACCCTTTTATTTATAAAACACTTGTTAGAGATTCGACTGCTTCATAGAGGAGTTGTTTGGTTAGAAGAGGTCCAACATGAGCCTTTCTTTTCACAGTGCCTTTTATAGTCTAAGGGGATATTTGCTCCACTGAGAATCGAGTAGCAGTGGTGACTAAAACACAACAGCGTTTGAAAATGTAACATCAAGTTTCCAATAAATAAAAAAAAAAAAAACGATGCGTCCAATACTCCAGCACATGCCTTGTTGAAGCTACAAAGTCAGTTTGTAGTGAAAAGCTCGAGAGGAGAAGCAGAGTGGTCGCCCAAGCCACTTCAGCGACGAAGCACTTCCTGATAAAACTTGAAAGAAAACAGAAACACAACTGAAAAAAACCAAACTAGTAAAGAATAGAAATCCGCGATGCTGTCTGTCTTGGTGTGTGGGGTCACCTCGCCCGGGTGCCTGTTGATAACAACAAGCCTCTTCAGGAGAGGAAGTCACCTCCCATTGTAACTTTACATTCTGTGGCCCCACTGTCCCATTCCACTTATGATTTATAACATTGTCTCCCTCTGCCCCTCTTCACCCACCCCACCCCCACTCCACTCCTGCCCTCACCTTCTCCAGTTGAAAGCCTCCAACTCTGCAGGATTTGTTATTTTGGACATAACGTGTCTGATCTGCTTCTGGATGCTTCAAGTTATTTTTCTGTTGTGGTTTTTATCCTTCTTTCGCCTGCAGAACCTCCTGTCAGTGTTTCAACTGAATGTGCAAATTGTAAATAATACTGCAGCCACATTGTTCTGTTTTCTCCATGTTTATCTTGAAGAACAACATTCACCAAGACTTTGGCAGTGAATTAGATGAAAGGAAAAAAAAGACTCCATCCCTTCAGTAATCTGCATCCTCTGATTGTCGGTTGCTGCAGGAGCGCAGCGCAGGTGCCCCATTGGTGACTGTTCTTCTTCTCGAAATGGCTTTAATATTGGCTTCTTTGGAGCTTTCTTCATTTCACATAAGCTTTGTTTTCTTTTTCTTTGAAAAGGATGATTATTGCAAGTGTCCTTTAGTATATGTCTCATACTAAATGGCTTCATATAATATTGTACATATAATGTACTTGTATTTTATGTTATAACTATTATTATTATTAAATGGTAGATTTCATATTTTGTACAAAATACCCCCGTGTACAGAATACAGAGGTTATTAGCAACTGCAGACAGTTGGTATGTGGCACAGACTTAAACACATGTGACTATTTACATTTAGAAACCGTTTAGAATTTGGATAGTTTTTTTTTAAAAAAATCTATTTGTAATCTGACATCTTTTCTGTTTTTTCCGTTTCCACCTCCGGACATGTGTTGAGATCCTACATACATGAGCTTTTTGTGTGTGCTTTTATCCAAATCTCCAGTGGTGTACATCTATCTATATACAGCAAATAAAGAGAACATGTGAGTTTTATATTTTCATCCTAAAAAAACCCTTTGTCATTGCTTTCTTTCAAGTTGTCTGGTTTCCTTTTTGCTTTACAGCACTGTTACAGCCCCAAAGACCTGTTAGAGGGGTTTTAATCAAACAGCCATATTTTTCTCTCTATAGATTTGACATGGTGCAACCTGCTTTATCCTCTTTGCCAGGTTAGCATGAACATTTTCCATGTCACACAGGAGAGGTGGCAGTTTAGAAAAGGAGTAATCCCGAAGTGGCCAAATGGTTACTGCACATGACACATACTGTAGCTGCAATGCAATTCCAGTCAGGGATGTTCGTTATGTCTCATACGCATCTCTCTCTGCCTTTATTTCCTGTCTAATAAAGGCAAAAACACCAAAAAAAAAGATCTAAAAAAAGAGAAGGAGAAATGCACACTAAAAAAAGATACTGCAGCTGTTCTTGTGGTGAATGTGTTTGCAGGTTATTTCTTCACTGTGCCTCCACTTGTGAAGCTACTGATGCTGTTAGTAATCAATTTTGTAGAAAATTATCAGGCCACAAGTGTCAAGAATTAACGAAGGATACAAAGTCCGGTCCACATCACTGATGTCAATTTTTAGAAAATGAGTCAGTTTCACTTCATCACTTCTTATATAAAGCAAAATGGCTCACACTATTTGTCCTAACTTCAAATCATTTGGGAACATTAAGTCATCAACACTTAAAAACTGACATTTATAAACAGGCAACATGGCAGGCAGCATTTG
>JANJYP010082854.1:0-22453 GCA_024605115.1 Rastrelliger brachysoma | reverse complement strand
CCTCATGTAATTGTGTGTGTCATTTGGAACTTTTCAAGCGATATCATATGATGCTGTGCTGCGACATCCAGGTGATGACATTATGCCCATCATGTTTGGTGTAAATGCATGGTTACTCCAATGAAATAAAAACTGTGTCAGAATGTTGTAGCTTGAATATTATTAGTCACCGTGAAAAGCAAGAGGACTTTTTCAGCTTGTTAGTTGATGCTTCATATCATAACAGGATACCTACCTATCAAGCTTCGTTATGTTCTTAAGCAGTTTTGCAAAACAACTTTAACACAAGACATGGTGACATGAGTCTAGACCTCTTAGTCAAACATCATTTATGCAATCTGTTTGAGTCCCACTATACTGTCGGATGGCACAGTTGTGTGCTACATTTTATGGCAACAAAGAAGATAAGTCAACAAGATATTACATTTTTGTTGCTAATAGATAACCTTATCCTATAACCTTATCCCAAAGTTAACTCTCCAGGGTCCCAGTGGAGGCTTCTAGAACCACAGTGGAGGCCTCTAGGACCCTTCAGTATGCCAGAACCCTAGAACCCACCAGGATCCCAGTGGAGGTTTCTAGGCACCCTCTGAAGGGGNATTTTTGTTGCTAATAGATAACCTTATCCTATAACCTTATCCAAAAGTTAACTCTCCAGGGTCCCAGTGGAGGCTTCTAGAACCACAGTGGAGGCCTTTAGGACCCTTCAGTATGCCAGAACCCTAGAACCCACCAGGATCCCAGTGGAGGTTTCTAGGCACCCTCTGAAGGGTTCCTTTCCTCTATAACCCTAACCCTGAGATTGATCAAACATTTTGTCTTGCCTAACTCTAACCCACACCTCATGGACATGCACAACTACTTTGGTGACCATAGTGCCACCTGCTATCATCTCCTGTTTATGATGTTACTTTCAGTGACATGCAGTCGACTTGGAATGGTCTGAAACATGCACCTAGAAAGAAAACTATACATAACATACTGTTAGGGACACATTAACATTTTCTTGCACTTTATTGCTTTTTTATTTTTAAAATATTATTTTTAAGGCATTATGCCTTTATTGGACAGTTGCCGAGAGGTCGGCAGGAAACAAGATGATATCCAAAAAAGATTCCATTTAAACCAGAGACATAGGTGCAGAGGTGGCATGTACTGTTACTGCTCAGCTACAGGTGTATTTAATACAAATACATGAGTCTAGCCATATATCATGTGATTTGTTAGCCAGGCTAGTGCAGACTAGTGTTTAATTATCATTTAGCTACAACATAGTCAGGGATCGCTCAATAGACTTAGTTTTCTCTGTCTGAAAACTGTGCGGGCCAATCAGTGAACAGAGGGAGGGCTGAACTCAATGAGGTTTAACTTAAACATTCCAGTTTGAGTTTCTGGTGTCGTTGGAGCACCACTCATAAAGTTGATGAGATGATTTAAGTTGTGTTGTCAGCTAGGAATGTAATACACTCAACTCATGATTCGATATCATTCGCGATCTTTTGTTTGTGATGTGATTTAATCATTATTTTATAAACCAAAATGAGCTACAGACAAAGCATCCTTATTTTATTTAGTTCTGCTCCTCTCACCAACTTGAACTGAATCCAGAAGTAATTTCTTTACATAGCTCCTTATTATTATAAAGATGCTGGAACTTTGTTCTCTATCATAAATGTAAAAGACGACAAAGCTAGCTGTCTCTGTCTCTGTGTGTCTCTACTGCTGTTTTAAAATTATTTTAGTAAAATGATTTTACACACTGCACATCAACATATGCCGCTGCTCAGTTTGGTGTAAAAATTGAAACATCACAACAACTAATGTCTGCAATACTTATCATCAACACACTCAATCACTACTTTACTTTTTATTTCTCTGTGCAACATACTACAGCAGTAAAAGTTAATCAGTATCTGCAGACACAGCTGGAGCGTAAAGCGTGTAATGGACATCACTGTTTCTTTGACATTACTGTTTTCAGTGTAGAGCACATTTAAGAGCTCCAATTTATTATTTTTTCCATTTATTTTGTGATTTAGAATATATAGTCTACATAAAGGCGTAGCCTGCATGGGGCTGTGAGATTGCACTTAGATCAGCAATGTGTTACTCAGTGTGTCTGTACAGCAGCCAGGGCAAGTAGGAGGAGGATCATTTTGAGTGGTATGAAAAGTTGTTTTGGTAAGACAAAATGCCAAAAATGTGGGGCAGAGCTTTATAATGGTCAGTTATGGAGTTAACGACAAATGGGTGTTCTGCGTTGCCAGCAGCTAATCACTGAAAACTTTCTTCTGTTAATCCTGTAGAACAGCGGCTGTGACTTAGAGCATGTACCAAGTGAGATGAACACCGCACTGAGTGTGGAGCGACTTTGACTTCCCGAAAAGTTTTGGTACCACCACCTAGTTGAAGTGCTGGCGTGACTGGATGTGATATCTTTGCTCAAGCCCGTAGGCTACATTGTGACGTCGAACAAGTGAATCTACCAGTGTCTTTTTGAGACAGTTATTTTTTTTTAAATCAAACAATACAAATTTATTTTTAATCGGCTCATGATGCATCGTTACATCCCTATTGTCAATTATTCATGAAACTGCTATTTCCTCCTTTTCGGCAAACTGACAGCAGTCATAATTTTTCAGGTTGATTTTAGAGATGAAACCACCAATACTGTCATTGTTTTGGTAAAGATGGCCTTGAATAACTCTGTAATTTGTAATTAGTTGTACATCCAGTTCCAGAATATTTTCATCAAATCCTGATTGAAACTATAACCAATAAATGAAATGTGCAGATAATCTGATTTGTCATGTCAGATGTTTCAACCAGTGTCTAGATCTCTCTATAGCTGTATACAAAGTGGTAATAGAAGGATATGAGAAATATTCTAGAGGGTAATAGCTTCGGTTTTCCATTTGCTGTTACACTGATGTTGTCTCTGGGCCTCTTACTGTGTTATTCCATATCTGATCTTCTTATTGTTTTCCTTCACACCAGTGACAGTCATATGCTGGAGTTACTGGAACACCAATGTACCTCTTCTCTATTTTGCACCTCCAGCTGCTCCATAGAGGAGAGAAATTAGTTGAGGAACCTATTGAGAAAGGCCTCCAAACATGGGCAAAGTAGGCTATTTATTCTCTAGCTGAATGTGAAGGCCAAGTTATTTGTTGAGGTTAAGGAAACATAACCATTGGAAAGAGCAACTGCTAGAGAAGCTGTGAAATAATTTCCTGTCAAGGGCATAAAACGGTTCTCAATTGAGGTAAACATTTCTACTTTCAAAAGCAATTTATTTTCTAACAACCGCTGAAAGCAGACAACATATCTTATGTTCCCTTTCCTTGAATTTTCATTTTATGCACCCCTCCTCTTTTTCCCCGTTTCACAAGTGAGTGTTTACCGCCCGCTTGCAGCCACGACGAGAGCTGGGGCCTGGAAACTGGCAGTGAGAAATTGCCTGGTTTCTGAGTGGATTTGGATTAGGGTCAATGCAATGTGTTATTTTGGGGGGGGTAAATACCTTCATGGCTTTCGATTGATTTTTTTCTCTCTTTTTTCATATCAATTAAGACAACAACCTGGAATGTAGTCTTTGCATAAATAAAATGGCCTGTGTGCTGTCAGTGTTAGTCTACTAACATACTGCTATGTCATCAATGTTATATTGGCTGTCTTATATGTGTAAGGGTATATCAGAGTGGCAGCACTTTTGGTGGCATGAAGTTGTGGCTGTATTATATAAGAAGACATGTTGATTTTATGTCAAAAAAGCCTTGTAGACTTCCTGTAAGTTTAAAGTAGATGTGTTTACACTTTCATAATGTTGGACCTGACCTGTGGTAAGAAGGCCCAATCTGTATGAGTAAATTTTCAAAAAAGAGAGACCTGATCCAAAGGGGACCTGAGAACATATAGACCTGATTCAAAAATACTCGCGACCTGAATAGACCTGAAGAGTGAGAACAGCAACACTAGCATTAACATGATGTTCTTTTATTTAAAACTAAAAATTGGAAAGAAAAACGATATAAAAACTAGAAAGGCATTTCCTTGTGGAAAATGCATGAGAATACTGACAGGTGGAATAAAAGCATTACTGAAATAGAAGAAAGTTTAAATGAATTTTGCTTGCTGAAAGACATGGTCGTTACATTGCACAGTTGAAAAACAGTTAGCTGATATGTAAAAGTGTAAAAATTAGATGAACTTTTTTTTAAATTATTCAATTATTAAAAAATCTTGTAGTGCTACCTAAAGTTGAATTATATCAAACACTACAGACTTATTCAGCAACTTTGATTACCATCAAATAATCATTTAAAAAGAATTGTTCACCCAAAAATGAAATTCATTCATTACTGACTCATGCCCATGCCGCCATCCTGCACCGAAAATCCACAAAACGAGCATCAACTGCGCCCGTGAAGAAAAGGTCCATAAAAGTGTACAAAAACTTTGTAATATTCCTCCATACTGCTCGTCCACTACAATCCAAGTGTCCTGAAGTGGAAACATCCAGAGTTTACCCGAAACATCATTTAGTAGATTTCTATAACTTAAACAGTCAGTATACCAGAACCCATCTGGAGGCACAGTTGCACATTCACACTCTACAGGAGCTTCATAAGTTTCATGTCACTAGTGCAGCAGGTTCCTCTTGTGTTTGTGTGTAGCTCGGTCACTCACAGCAGGATGTAATACCGGTGTGTATCTGTCGCGTGTTCTCGATCTTGTCTGCCGCAGCTTCAGTAGTGCAAGTAGATGTTTGCGTGAACGTGCCCCAAGTAAATATAATGTAGGACTGCTCAGGTCATAAAAATGTACTAATTGACGTTGTTTTGAGTACACAAAGTTTTTTGTATTTTTATGGGCCTTTTCGTACCAGGTGCCAGCGACTGTCATTATATGGATATGGATGAACCCCCCACCCCCACCAGCGGTCTCCAGCCGCACTTTGAGGAATAAAAAACTACTCCAGAGTGTTCATCAGCATGAGGGGGAACTCCATAATGACTGAATTTCATTTTTTGGTGAAGCCCTTAAAGATATACTATGGCAGTTATTAAGTAGTATGGTGATGTTTTAATAATGGCCACAAGATGGGTCCATTGGTGCCACGCTTACTTTGTGCTTGTGCTTACTTTTACATAAAATTGTGTGCAGCTGATACACATTTTTATATATTCAAATGTAAATTTGATCTGTATTTATGACTAAATTCAAAAATCAGCATTACAACATGTTGTATTCATCAGATTCTATAAAATATTCTTCTGGACCATTAAATAGTGATTATGAATGTCTCATGTAATTATTGGTGTAGAGACTAATTACTGAACAATATGTGAGGGTTAAATGCCAGATGGAATTTAATTTTTCCACCAAATCACATCCTTCCCCAAACCTACCCACAGTGCTTCAGTAACCTAACCTTAACCACTTGGTAGTCCGGATATGAATCCCAATCTGTGACATTAAAGTTCTGCAAACACGTCATCACCTCTGTGCTACAAGAACCTGTCTTGACACCCATAATGCTTATTTGTAAAAAAAAAAAAAGACAAATAAGGTTAATGACAAACTTAAGTGTACTATCACCATTTAACTGTCATTTATCCAGCAGTCATCTACAATTTTAAACTTTCTGAATTTGGCGTCTCATTATGGAAATATCAATAAAGACATCATAGCAGGCAGCATATTACACAAATACATAACGGCTTTAATTTCAGATGATTGAAGTACAACAGAATAATGGTGATATATGCAGGTATGATTTCAGCAGGTAGGCAAAAGACACTTTCAAAGCTCCTCTGTCACTGAGCAGCTAGACGCCCTGTGGGTCTGCTGCAGAAGACACTCTCAGTCTTCAGGTCTCACAGGTCAGTCATCTCACTTCATAACATTCTGACCATATCTATTTATTTATCTATTTTGTTAGCAGGAGGTGAAGCAGCCTCACCACAGCGGCACAATCCTGCCCTGCCCGTCTTCCCTTTCCACCACCTCACAGCAGCTTAAAAAAAAAATCCCACTTTAACACATTAGACTTCCCATTTCACCCAGATAATTACACAATTATCCTGCTTCACTCAAAAAAAAAATCCATCCAGGGGTAATTGGTGTGTTGGGGTGGGAGGGGGTTACCCAGAATCCACTGCGATGAGGGGTCTGGAGGAACGAATCCAGATAAATCAAGCAGAAAAAAGGGAGGGAAAAAGCTGCACTTATTCGATTTTAATCTCGCCACTTTGCAAGCATTTAAATAGCCTTCATCAGACTCCTGGCTTGCAGACCTGCCACTAACATATTATCAATGGCGGAAAAAAATGTCCATTTTAAATGTCAGCGTGAGCACAGAATGGAGATGCGGTAACAGGTGCTCAGCCTGAGGTGAACTGCAGTAATGCCCCCCATTATTGGTTCCTCATAGAGCTGTTACATGTTGCATTGTCGCTGCTCGTGGACACAGCATTCTGCAGGTAAAAGTAGAGCTTCAATTATTGGCACAGAAACACATGCAAAGGCACACAATGGCCCAGCAGAATAGGGTCCACGCCGGGTACATCTGTAGCCTATGAAATAACCTTGATAAAAGTAATTGAATTTTGTTGTGATAAGATTAACTTGTAGTAATTATGAGCAGTCAGAGCCTTGAGTCCATACAAAAGAAACTGTACTGTATGACAGTTGGGAATAATCGCACCCTCTCCCTCCTACCCCATAAATGTATGCCGAGTTGAAAAAAAAAAAAAAAAAAAGACAACTGTGAAGGAATCAAGTCTGAAATCAGGCTCTCAGTGGCCAACGCTCATACCCAAACGGCTATGGATGTCCTGATTACCATGCACACGCTCACAGTCCTTTTAAATGTGCTGAGATGGGCTTTAAACAAGATTCAACACTTTAAACCCCAGCAGACTTAATTAAGGGTGGGACCTAGCACACGCAGAGACGAGCAAAGGAGGAAGGAGAGAGGAGGATTGGGTGTGAGAGGAAAGGAGGGAGGGAGGGAGGAGGTATAGAAATGGTGGGGAGGAGGAGGAGGAGGAGGAAGGGGGTGTTACGCTGATACTGAGCGAGAACGGGGGATGTTTGTGCTTCAGTTCTGCCCACGAGCAAATGTCCACACCGAGCAAACCTGCCTCCCCTCCATCTCTCAACACAGACAGTTTCAAGAACAAACACATAAAAAAACAAAAAACAGTAGCGTGTCTTAACACCCCCCCCCCCCAATCACTTTGCCAAAACTGCCTAAAATATCAAACAATGCACAGCCGTGGGGGGCGCGCCGTGCGTGCTGTTTAACTGGCCCTGTCTCATTACCATACAGCTTTTACATGTTTCCAAAAGATATGCATAATTATGGGGTTTGTACATAATTGCTCCAACACATTGCCGGGAATAAGCCAGGTTTGTTCTTTTTTTTTTTTTTTTTTTTAACGCTGGCTCGGAGAAAACAGACTCGGCTTCTTTCTCCCTCCGTTCTCCGGGTCTGAACAATTAAAACAATGCGGCTGTCTTGGAAGGGAGTTCTGCTCTCATTATCGCCTTCTACCCCCCCCACCCACTCCCCACTCCCCATCCCCACTTCCCTGTCAGAACATTTACCGCTTAAAAAGAGGCCCAGGCACCTTGGCATTGAAACTCACTCTTTCTTTTTCTTGTCTGCCCCCCCTCATTCCTTCCCTCCTTCCTCTTCTTCTTTTTCTTCTTCTTCCTCTCTCTCTGCCTTCTCTGCGCTCTTGCTGGAACAGAACGGGTTATGAAAAGGGAAATGTAAATAAGATGGAGTCTGTGGCTCATTCTGTTCCACTGCAAAACGGAGCATGCAAGGCTTCTTAAGCAATCAAAGGAACTTTACATAAAGCAAGTTTCACTGCTCTTATTCAGAGTCAGGAAACAGATGCACACATTGTTCGACCTGATACGAGCAGAAATAGGCAATTTTGAAATGTAAACAGAAAAATATTAGGAACAGTCAGAGATTTCCTTCTCATGAAACATAAGTGAGGCTTTTAGTTTATAGCTGTCTGTTCCTGCAGAGACTACCTTTCAAGCTCTGACACAGCATATGATGGTAGGATGTATATTTGTGCCTGAGTGAAATGTTTCGCTGTCATGTTGCTGAGTGCTTTTTTTTCTGAGTGCTCAAGCCCACTAATAACCCAGGATAGTATATCTGTGAGTGTTGCTAGTGCCTTAATGGGCAAAAAGCCTTCATCCTTTCAGTCTCTATCATGGTGGAGACATGGCTATTATCCAAATGCTTTGGCTCCACATGAATCGTGTTGAGGGAAGAGACTTGTTCCTTGCCGGATTGATGAAAGCTTCACACCGCTGCTGGGATGCTCTCTTTTTTTAAAAGCGGCACCTTCGGCACCGTTTTCACGGGGCCCTCACGATTTACTGCCACCACCTCCATCTCACTTTATCAACATGCAGGAAAACGGCAAACGGTGTGATTGACAGCTCCCTAAGTGGTTACTCAGAGCTTCTCACTCAACACTCAGTCTGTCATCCAATTCAAATGTTAGGCATATCTGCATCAGGCTAGAGACACACACTTCTGCTAGCGTCATCCGGTTGTACAACAAAAGAATCAGCCAACTTGCACAAAAAGCTGTCAAACACTCTCTCTCCTATTGATCAACACAAGAGAATTGCAGAATTATGAAGACCCCACACACTGCTGGGCCTCTGTAGAGGTTTGATGATACTCTTTTTTTTTTTTTTTTGCAGCAGCAGAGTTAATTTTCTTTGAAGGCTTAGAGTGGGATTAATTTTTCTTAAATGTCATGGTCAGAGTGTATGTGGCCCAAATTGGTCTCTGCTGACAGTCCGCAGACACTGATTGTGGTTGGCTGCGATGATGTATCAATGCAGCAGGAAGATTTCTTCATCCCAGAACAATATACACCACTCGGGGGACAGGAGGGCAGAAAAAATACATCCCTTTACAAGATAAAATTACTTTTTCCTCCAGAAAGTCAGAAAAATGATAGGAATAATACACCATTCATGCTATCGGACAGCAGGGAGGGGAAGGAAGCTGGGAATGTTTTATATGCTTTTCTCATACTCATATACCCACTGCTGACCAGTGCAGAAAACCCAGGTATCCTAATGTTTAAAAAATAACACCATTATTGGTACCTATTGAATCCATTTGCAAGCAATGCAACTTGTAACAGATAAGGACCTGATGGAATCTGTCTTTGCTCTATCTGAGCCAAAATGGTCTCTGTATGAGTCAAATGGAGGAGCCACATTGACAATTCAAATCGAACAGCGCTTTGCAGGCAATTCACCCTGTAATCTACATGCTTCCCTCACCAGCTGGCCCCAGCTAGATTGCATTTTATATACAAAAGGCCTTCCTTTCCGAGGGCCATCGCATTCACTCACAATCTAATAAGGTCCAGAGATTTACAAGTGCATCCACAATAACGCAACATGCAAGATGCTGAAAGCCTTCTGAAAAACTGTTTTAAAGGGAAATGTAAGAGTTTGATAATCAATAAATTGATTTCCAAGCAGGCTTTTCTATGCCAAGAAAACTTTATAATCCTTAACAGAGAGATTTACATCAGAGCTCTGCTTTTGCATTAAAAAGTAACACTTTATGCCACAGATCCTTATTAAGTATGACCGATTACTCTGGAAGACATTATTCGGTACAACATTAATAGATGTTACCTTGGTTACTTTACACTGCTAAGCTTTTTTTAATTGGTGTAGATAACAAGTCCCATATACCTCCATCTGGCTCTGTATGTCAATGCCTTCCTACCATTATAAATCACTTACGCTGGCAGCACAGTACATTAAACATATACAATAAATGTACAAGCAGTCCACCCTTAACACATATAATTTGTTTTTCTGTGGTTGCCGTAGGGATAACACCAACCTCTGACCTCTCTAGCCTCGAGGAGGTCCCCCGATAGCCCCTCCTTCATGAATCTTTTAGACCAGGAGAGTCTGCAGTTCAAAGTTCCAGTGAACCCGAGAAATAATAAGCTCCCGGATTAGTGTGGCTAAAAATACCCCTGGCCGAAAAGGCTCCAGGTCGGCCCCGTGTGCTAGTGGACCATTTACATGCTGTGAGGCTGCTGATGAGCACCTTTTCTAGCTGGAGGTGATGAACACATTGCACCTGATATATAATCTGCTGATGGCTGATGGGGCAGTGAGCATCCCAACACCCCCAGACCTTACGGGGTGCTTGTTTTTGTCAGTCAGCTCTTTTTTAAGGCTGTAGCAGAGACTAAACAACTGAGACATGAACATCAAGAGTCCAGTAACCTGGATAGCCTCAAGATGTGACAGCAGTCTGTTGGCATACTTCCATCTTCAACTGGAGATATTGGAACATATCCACATACTGGGCAGAGAACAACTGGTTACTTATGGGATTTCACATTATTCACTAGGTATTCATTAGAATACAAGTTCTAGGGCTGGGTAGTGTTAGGAAACTCACGATTTGATACACTTTCAGTTCGTTAGGTCATTCGATATTGATTTAAAAGCTTCAATATCATTTCAGTAATAAGTAGAAATACACAAATAATTCATTAGAATACCTGTTGATAATTTTAAGATAATCATGTATTTATTTTCATGCCCACAGCCAAGCTATAACTCATAACATTTTTGAGCAATAAAACATCTTGAAATAAATAAATCATTAGCACAATAATACTTGTGCTGAATATGGAGTACAAAGTTTAAAAAACATGCCAGTACTGTATTAACACTGAAGTAAATTGCATGTAAACTTAAATTACATTGAATCCATTCAGAGGATTTTCTGAATCGATATTGGATTGGGAAAAAAAAATATTGCAACACACTGATGAATCAATATTTTTATCTACACCTAATAAGTGTCATCTTTTCTTGTACAACATGTAGACTGAACCTTGGTAGTTATTTAAATAACCCTGGCTAAAACCTAACTCTAATGCAAGAGTCCTTTTACTTATTTATTTATTTTTAACCGTGTCCAAATTTGAAAGTTTCCTGCCAAAAAAAAATATAGAAAAACATATTTATGGACTAAAAGGGCTGACTTCAATTAAAATCAAAATTTGTGACTACTTAAATTTGAGAGAATTTGAATATGAAAAATGATTCATACAATTTTACAGTAGTAAAAAAGGACATTTATTAGGCTGAGTTTTGATTATAAAATACCTGTGAATATATGGCATGTTCAAGGCCCCATTTTACAATAACCATAAATCGTCACACCAAATCATGCAGGGGGGGGAGTCATCAGAGGTTCCATGATCATTTCATGGAGATGATGAGGTTTTAACTTTAAAATATATTTCAATGTCACATGAAATCTTTGTACTGACAAGCAGCTCAGAATGACCTGTAATCAGGATCAATGCTCTGCCTCTTTCTATTTAATACATGTTGGTGTTACATGTCGGAAGCATTAGTTACTGCACTTATGCTGATGACACTCATACATTTCTCTCTTACCAAGCGAACCTGTGATGAAATGCATTTCCAAAGTAACTTCAAAGCAAAGACAGACAGATTGACACCGCCAACCTGTGATGACCCCTATCCCACCACTCAACACTTGTGAGTTGTGAGACTGTACTAAAGTATGAGATGAGTTTTTAAAAAGTCTCTCAGTGTTCAGCTCTCAGGACTTCTGAAGTTTCTACTCAATCTCTGTGACTTTAAGTTTACACAACAAGATGTGGACATATGGATATTTAAGCTATTTAGTTAGTGGATAAATTATAAATATGGGGAGGAATAGTAAGAGCAGAATGTACTATAATGAAATGTTCTCTGACTACATTTTCTACCAATGGCACACCTCCAAGTAAAAGAATAATAATAATCCTGCATCCATTGGGAAATACAGAAATTTATTATACACTTTTTACACAGTATTTTTTTTTTATCTGTAAAAGGTTAGAGTCAGGCCAGACATCTGGGTGATGTCTGGGACTTTTAGTCATATTGAATCAATAACAGTGTTAGTCATTCATCATCTAAAAAATATGGCTGGAGTAATATGACTCTTATCCAAACAGAATCTCAAAAAGTTGGGAATATGGTGTTCTTGGTTTAATCCAGAGTCTGCAGTGACTTCAGGCACAAAGTAAGAAGACATGTTTACTTTATTAATATTAAACCCTTACTGTTCAAACTGTAATGTGTCATTGTTACATTTGAGAGAAGGTCAGACATTTGATGACTTTTAATCATGTAACCTATGGAAGTATTTCAACTTTCCGCAAATATTATGAGCAGCTGATAATAATTTTTTGAGTGTTTGACTTGTATCTATTAAAAAATATTAGGGCTGGGCAATTTAACGTGTTATAATTGCATTAACTGATTAATTAATTAATGTTAATATTTTATATCACATTAACGCATTTTTTATTATTTCTTTCATTATTGTAAACGTCTGTTGCTTACTGAAGCAACACAAACTACATTTCATGAAATATTTCCAAATCTTAAATGCAGTGGAGGTTCTGCTGCAGTCTGAAGCGGTGCTTCAGGTCGGAGCAACCACGGAGATTGCTGAGCACCCACGTGTGCCAACCTACACTTGTCATTGATTTGTTAGTGACCACTCCCCCGCTTTGCATTGTGATGTCATATAAACCATTGGAGCCTTTTGCATTGCATTGAAAATAACTCCTTGTATGCATCATCTGTGTGTGGAAGAAAGTGTGTGTGTGTGCACGCCCGTGAGTGTAGCGCTGCTGATCTGATTGATCTAATGTGTGTTTTACAGTATGTATGCGTGTGCGAAAATAGCATAGAGTCATGCAAGCACGGTGAGCATGTGTAGTGTGATATCATCTCATGAATCTTGACAAGCTTCAGGAAATATATGAATGTGTGTCCTTACATTTGTCTTTGATGTCACTTGTTTTTACCGGGCTGTCACTGTTTGGAGCAGGTCTTTCTTATTTTGCTCTCTGGTTTAAACCAAGTTATTTATCATTTACAATGTGTCCTCCCAATGTGCCTTACATGAAGCATATACTGTATGCAAACACAAGTGTACTTCACCAACAGTAGCATACACACTGTTTGTGTAATTGAGTATGTTTTTTTTGGGTCCATGGACTGATTTGTAAAGCGAAATGAAATCGCGTGCAAGAAAGTATGGGTATACTCAGGCTACTGAAATGTTAGAATATGAACAAATAGGTAAGGGTTAACAAATAACCCAAGTCTTTGCCTACCATGCTTTTCTATAAACCTAAGTACAAGTTGGTATGATTGGGTATGCAGGATGTGTGGGATAGCAGTATCCTGACTGGTTGTACGTGTTTGACTTCGTATAGGAAATGTAAACAGTAAGGGTGCAGTTAAAAGGGAACTGAGTGACATTGACATCAGCCTTCGTTCTGTTTTAACAGAAAAACTGACAAAAGCACTAGCTGTTTCCTTCTAGATGAAGATGTTAGATGTATGATGTGCAGGATATCTAAGTTTGGGTATAATATATATATATATAAAAGCATATTCCGGAGGATTTTTTTTTTTGTCCCAGATTCACACTGTGCCTTAATCCACATAATTTATGGCATATTTTCACTGCATGGCATGCTACAGAAATAATGAATTTTGGTTGGTGGGTTTGGTTTTGTTCCAGTGAAATATTCTGTCAATTTATAAATGGTTGTGACATTGTGCCAGTGTGTAGCCCGGGGCAGATGTAAATGTTTTAGCAGTGCTGGACTTAAATAACATCATATCCCTGTTCCCCCTGTATGCACACTTATTTGACACACGGAGAAGCTTTCAAATAGCAAAGTGAACAAAATGTACTTAAAAGTGACAGTATACAGCCTAAAATTGTTTGATCCTAAGTGGGGTGTTGATGGACATTACTGTACTTAATTGAAATAATGACATTTGGTGAGAAAACTCCCAACAGCTTAGAACACAAGGAAATTCAATTAAGGCCCTCTTAATAAGTGAGTTGGTGGGAATTTTCTAAATTATTGCTACATTAAAATTTGAAGATTCATAATAGCTTTCATGTCTGCTTTGTGGATGTGATAGACAGCCATGATTGACAGTCGGTTTCACTTGCTGCTCTCCCCAGCTCATGGACTCACACTGAGGTGAACTGTTGCTTTAATGTTTCACTAAGTTTAATGTAGTTTGATTTTGTTATAACTGCAATGTTAGCAAAAATTTAGCTCTAACGTGGAACTGAGGTAGCCAGGTGGGTTTTAAGAGCGTAAAAATGAGCGTCTTGAAAGTCTAGGCTATAAATTGAAAAGATTGCTCTTACGACTACGAGCTGCAACAACAACGGAATGATGCAAACTACCAGGAGACATGACATTTGACCAATGAAAGAGTAACTAATTAGATTACAAAGTTACTGCCGTTAAAAGTAACTAGTTACATTAAAGCATTACCTTCCTGATGTAGTATTAGTGAAGAGCTCTAAATATAATGACTGTAGCTTCATAACACCAAGTCTGATTCATAATTTGTAAATAATTACACTAATGCCAGGCCAGCACGGACTAGTGTTTCTGCTCAATTATTAACAGGCGCATTACATATTCACACCCAAGCAGTAGGATTGGTTGAAGTAGAAAGTATCCCGCCCACCAAGAAGCAAATGTTTCCCAATGGAGAGAATCCAGACGCTTTGCACAGAGTGAAGCAATGTGATAGTGGATAGTTAAGCAGGCTAACACAATGACATACACAATGTCCCATTTAATGTACAGCTCTTTGTTGGATTAAAGTGTCTTTGCATTCAAGTTATAAACTACATACAGGCTTTTCAAACACATCCATACATCACTGTAACAGTACGACAGTCACTACTTGATGTTACTGTAATGATCTTGACCTTATCTCCTCACACTAATTCAGAACAATGTGAATATTTCCATGAAATGAAAGCTGTCCCTTCTGATCTGCCGTACACACACGCAGTGATAGAACTGTAACACATAGTGGGAGAATGTCCATGTTCCCACAGCCCTATGTTCTCTCAGTTTAACAATAAATTAAGGAATTTCACCTGTCTTTCAAGTCTCTTTCATAGCTGAAAAACAACACGTTATGTGCATTAGGGAATGACCATACCTGTGCTGTGGGAATGTAGGCCTAAGGAAACATAGGGCTGAATTTGATGGAAAGCCCTTGAGGGAAAAAGACCGGGGAAACATTGGGCTGTGGGAAGATAGTGATGACTCCCACGTAGCCAGGTGCCGACTTGCCAAGAAAGTAGTGACAGTGCAAATTTACGCTGGATTTTCTTTTCTTATGGCAAAAAGGTATAGTTTGTTAAAAAATAACAACAGATTACCTTTTTGTAACAAAATGTAACAAAACAAGTGAGTAAGTCTTAACACGTTACCCACAACACTATGTTTACATGCACAGCACATGCAAAATTGGATTTTGGTGTCTAACCATCAGTTAACTTTCCAGTTGACCGATCACATCACAGAATAATAAACAGATGGATAGTCATACAGCTTTGTTCATCTCTACGTAATGTACACTTTACTTATTGCATAGATAACATGCACGCTGTCCCTCGTTGTCATGGTGATTTCAAGATGTTTTTGTTCCGGGGTCATACGCCAGCGTGGGGGGTGTGGAGCATATGCACATGCATTGTCTAGTTTAACTCAGATTAAGGCGTGTACATGCAGGAGGAAACTGAATTCCAATCACATTATCTAGGAGTCTTAATCAGAGTTGAACTCTGATATCTGTCACAGTAACATGTTTACATTCACTTCAGTTGTCCAGTTATAGTTGGATTAAGGCAATAATTAGTTTAAGTGTCATGTAAACACACTGAGTGCATTTGACTGTGTCCATCTTAAACAGGATGCTTCCATTGCTCTGGTGAGTATTGAATGTGTTAATGGTAATGAAAGAACATGTTACCCAGTGCAAGGGTGTGGCTTATTGATTGTTTGGTTCTTTTCATGGGATTTGTTGATAACAAGTATAGAACATATTGAAAATGTCAATATCAACCATTTTAATGCATTGAATTTTCTCAGAAAAGCAACATGAAAGTAAAAAAAATAGCACAGATGAGACTTTTTGTGGGGCATGAGGCCCACTGTTCGCTTTTGACCTCACATTTTTTCACCCTCACTCCCCCTTCGCCCCGCCCTCATGCATCTCTGAAAAATTTGGACCGGCTCACCAAAAGGGACAGCAGTCATCTATTCTGCTGTTAGTCCTCTGCCACAGGAGGAGACATGTAGCAGGAGCTGTTTGTGCTCCCCTGCTTCCCTTCCAAGCCCACAAGGACAGACAAAAGCTCCGAGACACACACACACACACACACACACACACACACACACACACACACACACACAAACACACACACACACACACACACACACACACACACACACACACACACACACACACACACACACACACACACACACACACACACACACACACACACACACACACTCACTCTCACATTCTGCTCTCTTTCCTCCTATTTTATATTTAACTTCAACCTGTCAATTAAAGAGTGAGAGGGCAACTAAGAAAAAAGAAAGAAGGAGAGAAGGAGACAGCAAGAAGCACAGAACTAATTAGGCAACTGTGTAATTTTAATTAGCTGTTTTGATAATTAAACTAATTAGTTCCCCTGTGTTTCCACAACGTGCAGCCGACTGGAGGTTTTTTTTTTTTTTTTTGATATCAAGGCTTCAGAGCTCCACTCCGTTGGTTAATTAGTCACTTTTGCATCAGAAAGCTTTATTGATAGCCTTAATTTGCAGTTGAAATGAGAAATCTGCTGTCAATAATTCGGATAATTGCCCGCTGTTTGATTGTAGAGAACAAAAGTAAGCGGCCCCGGCTCGACACGTTCACAAATCCCCAGGGTCGTTTCCTGAATGCTTAGGCTCCGTGATCTACATATCAGCAAATAAGCTCCCTCCTGCCTGCTTCTCCTTCTTGACCTCACTAACTAGAGGAGAATCCAACTAAATAAGGCAAACATTGACCCACCACACCCCTCTCTCCTATCCCCGTTCCCAAAATACCTCCTTAAAACACCACCCACAGCCCGGGCCTGTAATTCTTCCTCCTCTGCTCGCTAACTTTAAGTGTCCTGCATGTGCGGTAATTGGAAAAGAAGGCTGGGGAGAAGAAAAAAAAAAGAGGGAAAGTTACTGCTTGCTTTGTAGCTAATTAGTGTCCTTGGAATTAAATGAGCAGCTCGTTGTGCACCTCCAGCTCCTGCGGCCCATGTTTGTGAATTGAATAATTGATTCTCCTCCACTAATCAGAGAACGACATAATGAGCCAGTTTAATTAAATGGGGATCTAACCTGGCGAACACTGGGAAAATATTTGCTCGTTTATGGTTAATCAGGAATAACACAGTGAGTGGAGGAGGGGTGTGTAGGATGGGGGAGAAATATTGGTTTGTGTGTGGGTGCTGGGTAAACTTAATGGCAGCTGAAAGGAAGAAAAGAACGGTGTTGTGGCGGAGTTGATCTGTGCCAGCAGTAACCTTGCTGTCTTTCACTGTGACTGTTTCTACAATATATTCTGATTTGAGAACGAATGAATTAATAATTAAATCATTAATCAGACAATTTGCATAAAACACTTTGAATGGCTTGGTGAAGATATTCTGCTAATATCCTTGTTTCCACACCGCAGAGCACAGTGTGATTAGAGACTGATGATGCTCATTTTGTATTTTGCAGTGTTGCAGTCTCCCTTTTAGATTCCACCTCAAACAGAGCTTGGATTGAAAGGACTAGTTCAGGTTTTTTTTTACACATAAACTAGCATTTACCTGCATCTGTGCACTGGTACAGGCCCTAGAATTGTGGCCTATAGCTCAGGCTGAAAGGGTCATAGTGTATGGCCAGCCTCTAGCAGTAAGCCATTCTTACCCAGGGTCCCTGCACATCCTTAAAAAGTCTTAAATGTCTTAGATTTAGTTTTTGATATTCACGGTCTAAAAATATCTTAAAATGTCTGAAACTGTAGGATTTCCGATTGTCATAAAACAACCAACTTATTAATTAGAATAAAAAATAATCAGCAGTGTGAGCTAGAATGAAACTAATCATTAGTTATTCATGTTGTGTAAATCATTTACATTATAAAATATTTGACAGGTAACCTATTTTAGGTGTGAGGACTTTAAATCTTGTTGAAATATGTTGGGAAACGCATACCATCATACATCCTGTCTGGATTTGCTCAGCCAGTACGTCTAACAATGAGCCGTAGGGACTTGGTAGGTCTTGAATACCGCTGGTGTTCACCAGTCATAACATATGCTTAAGGGTTGGTCAAACAACTTGTCCATACATCACAACTACCAACCCTATCCTGTAGGCGGAACAGCATGCTTTAAGAGGTTCACAGTTCAGTCTATGGTTTATTCTCCAGTTGACTGTTGTTGTCAACTTGTTCTTTGCTCTGATTTGTCGTAGCGTTGCTCTATTGTGCACAGGCAGTTTGAAAGACAATGCTCTTCCCGCCTTCTTGGATTGAGCTGAGGTTTATCGGTCGCTAATTTTAGACCACTTTAGGAAAAATTGTTAAATTTCAGAATAAAAGACATTTGTGGTCATTTTCATACTTTGTAAAGTTATCCAGTGTGCTGGATTGGACCCCTCGGTGGGGCGCATGTTTGACACCCTTCCATAGGACCATTATGTGTTGTTTCACTTGTCATAAATAATTTACTTAAAATATCCAGAAAAATCTCCCAAAACGGGTAATGACTAGACAGTAGAGCATGTAAAATTATAGTACATGCTAGTATCATGTAGTATGTTGTGTCATATTCAGTCAGGACTTACATGTCTTATGAATATCAGATCATAGCAGCTTCCTAAGTTGTTTTCAGAGTGAAATCGATCATAGTGTGAGTATGTTGTGGTCATGAGTTGACGTTGAACTCGGCCACCCTGCTGTCATATCCCTGCTGGAGCATCTGAAAATGAAGGAGTATCACTGCATCCTCCTGCCTGTCTGATATGTTCAGCCAGCCTCTGGCAGGGAGATGACTCCAGCACACTGACCTTTCCTTATCACTGTGGTGGAGAGCTGAGGACCCTTATCCGGGGTCCCTGTCGGTGCAGCCACAGGGTAGTCAGGGTCTGATAACAAAGCTGGCCCACAGCTGCGACCCTCAAGTCCATCACACATGTGAGTGGACCGAACAGAAGTGAAGAGGAAGTTAGACGTCCTGGACTTGCATGCTGAAGTTCAGACAGCAAAGTCAATTTAATATACAAATGATATCAAGTCTGGTAACAGCTGGTACATTTAGTAGAACTGCAATAGACAAGCACCTCCAATAAGATTTCATAATTTTACTTAGAGGCGCTTTTCAAGGGTGTGAAGGATCTTGAAAGTTTGCAACCTATGCATGCTTCTTTTGAACACAACAGGTCAGACTTGCCAAGAAAACTAAAAGAACTGTCATCAATAGCAGATCACTCCTCCTGCTGTGCCCCATCCTCACTTCCATTTAACGACGCATTACCTCTGCTGCACTCTGTCACAAACTCAGTCAGTTGTACAATGATAATGAATACTTTTGAGATTGATACTCAAGCAAAACTATCAAAGGCAAATTCATCTTCATTACAATTTATCTTTTTTGATTTTTGTGTGATTGTTCCTATCAGTAATAATGATGGTAATAATAATAATAATAATGATAATGAAGACATCAAGTGAACAGCAGACACTATGACACCATTAAAAATTAAAAATTAAACACAAGCAGTAAGCTGATCAGAAACAAACCTTTGTGTTAATGAAAAGTTATTTGGAAGAAACAAAGATGAGGAAAATGATTGTCATAAACATCTTTCACTTAATCAACAGCAGTGATCATTTGTTCAAATACATGAAACTACTTGCATCAACATTTTGAGTGCAAGTAACCTCTGCTGATTGTGGGAAGGTAGACAGTGAGCGTAGCATCACATTGGCATAGGTCAGGTTGTTCATGGAATATTAACACAGGAGAAGCTCATCTGGTATTTCACTCATGATAACATGTCATCATGCAGACACAGTTTTCCTGTTCAATGAAGAATGACCAGATGTCTTTTATTCTGAAATCTGATGACTTTTCCTAAAGTGGCCCAAAATGCACAAACATTCAAATACAGTATTTGTTTTAATTTTGTGTGGGTGCTACAAATTTTTGTCCTTTTGAAGTCATGTCTATGTCAAATTTGATCTGCATCTATTGACAGGTCTTTTAGTTAATGAATAGTTGATAGTTTTAATATAATAAACAATATTATATTATAATATATAGTTTTAAAATATTTTGTATAGGTGCTACAAATTTTTGTCCATAGTCAAAATTTGACTTTCATGACTATGTTTTAGGATTTCTTTTTATGATGTACCAGTGAAGACTGATGCTCTAATGGTTCTACAATAAACCCCACACTTCCACAAAGTTAAAGTCATTTTCACTTCTTTTCTCCAAAAATGAATGTTGTAAAAAATCCTCTCTCTGCTCTGAAACATTCATCAAGGTTTAATCACACATTTATTGATCAGTCACATCCACTATTGATGCTGATGAAACACATCTGTGCTTCAACATCTGGTAGACACACTTTTTATGAGGAGATTCTTAGGGTTCTTAGAGCCAACGTACTGGTGTAGAATATGAACAGTATGTAAGGGTTAGTAAATCAAAACAGACTTGGCTTGTTTTCATTCTGTTTGATCATCTGATACTAAAGTTTCTTGACCTGTTGTAGCAATTGCACCATGTTGCCAGAAATCAGCTATATTAACTTGGAACCTGGTAATCAAATGGCCAAAATCTTGAAACTAAGACCCACATTGTAAAAGCAGGATGCTACAGTTGATGATTAATCACACAAGTCGACCGTTCGTTAAGAGGAACCGAGAAATTCTCAGAAGCTATCGATAACGTGGGAGTAGGGTGTAGGTGTTTGATTTTCCACCAGGTAGCATAGCCTACGGCCTGATGCAACTCAAATTGAAAGTGAAAAGGAAAAATTTTGCCACCGTGGAAGAAATCTAGGAATCACAAGAGACTGTGGACACGGTGATCAAAGGTGACTACAGGAAAGGTTTTCAGGAATGGGAGATTAGAAAGGTACTCTGCTTACATTTATTAAAATAGTTTTTATAAACATTTTAGTTTTTTCAGTCTCTTCTAGTGTTTATAGAAGAGTCCTTATTGTCTTTCAGTCATTTTATTTGTATCAAGTAGAGTACAAACTCAATACAGTGAAACATTCCATGGTCCTGACACCTCTCATAATGATCTTTTTCCAAGTGATTTATGATATGGTTCCCCACAGAAAAAATACACTCATGTCACCTTGGAGTACACACATCTGTCTCAACTGTGGGATAAGTTGTATGACATTATTAATCCATGTTGAAACTGAAGTATTACATCATCATCTTCATTGTCGGCGTCGTCGGCGTCCACCCAGCTTTGCAAAATTGACTATCTTGCACAGTACCGTAAGACACCCAGAATATTCTTGTAATTATTTAACGCAGTTGAAGCAGCATGTAGTCCTAAAATACAGTGAAGAGGATTTAATTCAACTTGGTTCTTAATTATGAATGATATTTAATTCCTGATGTTCATCCAGAATTTTTCAATTTTAGGACATTGTCACTTTAAATGTACATACTGTAGGTACCTACTTGCTGCTTACACCTAACACACACACACACACACACACACACACACACACACACACACACACACACACACACACACACACTCACTCCAGAACAGCTGTGTCATATTTACGTCTGTGGTGTGGTGGTGTTAATAATTTATGAAGTATCTTGAATTGAATTTTCTGAGATTTACAATTTCTATATATTCTTTTGCTATTAATAAAAACAAACAAACAAAAAAAAACGTTTTCCATTCGTGATCAGAAATTGTAATTTGAAGGTTCCTTTTCCAAAATTCTTTACTACTGAGAGTGTTGGTGTTACTTAAATGTAATTGGTTGAAATCTGTTATTAACCATCCCCAATATTGTTCAATAAAGTTAAAAAAAAGTTAGTGTTACTTAAAGAGAGCAATTTATTGTAGATGAAACTGAAGCCTAATTAGTACTAAAACTAGTACGTGCTAAGCTAACTAAAACACATGATGCTCACACACATACATGTACACACACACACACACACACACACACACACACACACACACACACACACACACACACACACACACACACAAGCTGCCATCAATATTCCCCTAAATATTACACACTGAATAGTTGTGGATCATGTTTCATGTATTCAGAGCAGATAGAGTGTGAGGCAGTGTAGTGTAATGAAGGCACATGTGACAACTCTACCTCTAATGTCCCTGTTGTTGTTTTTAGTAGTGAGTACACAGGTGACACCATGTGACCTGGCC
>JANJYP010082816.1:20447-37759 GCA_024605115.1 Rastrelliger brachysoma | reverse complement strand
TGTAGTAGACCTGAATAGACTTTTCTAGGGCAAAATACTTCCCTTGTGACACTTTAACAATACTGAATGTTTGGGAGTCACTGGTTAGATGATGTGATTGAATAACTAGCTGAGTTAGTCTGATTAGACCCAATTTGAGAGCCAGACAAGGTTAATCCATTACAGATGAGTGGATTCATCATGCTATCTGTCTCCATTAGTCATACTCTAAACATGTTGAGAGGGCCTCTCGCACTTCCTCCATAAATGAATACAGATGAGGCAGCACGAAGAAGCATTTGGCAGATTGGACTATCGATTGGATTTATAATATCAGAACCAGATTTACAGATGTCTCAGAGAGGGGAAATCCAAGTTCAAATTTCCAACTCAACCCTCATTATAATGTAGCCTGGATAAGTGTCCATTTGAAGTTGATAAGAGGCCTCACTGTTTGCTGAGGGGCGTCTGGTATAGCCTACAGCGTCGATAAAATGACCCTAATCATTCTGTCTTTAAGGCAAGAAGTTTGAATTGTCTCTTCTCGCTCCAGCGGGGATGTTATTTCCAGGGTAAATGTCTTTTTGGCTGTAGTGTGTGTGTGTGTGTGTGTTTCAGTCTTTGTCTTAAAATTACTTCTCTGCAGTGTCAGGGATAAAGAGAGCTGGCCTCGATGTCAGCGGGTAGTCTTTCTCTTACTGCCACTCAGACAGACATCCTGAGGTATGTGTGCGCGCATCTCTCCCTCCCCAGCAGTTTCAGTGATAATTTCTCGCTACTTATTTTGAGCNATATATGTGTATGTGTGTGTTTGTGTTAGGTGACTCATTATATTTGGCCTGTCCTCATGATAACAGCAGATTGGGGGTCATAAGGTGTGCATCACTGCAGAGACAGAGGGATCCTGTCTCTCTGACGTATGAAGTCCTGGCACATTCTGCACAGCTCTCACAAGGTGTGTGCTTGTGTGCATCTCTGTAGATGTGTATCTGCAATGTGCTGTATAGTGGACAAGGAGCACGCTTCGGTCTCTGCACTTTCTGCAGGGTATCATACATGGTGACAGCATTTCCTCTCACTCTTGCATAAGTTCTTCAAAAGAATGCTTACTGATATAATACAAATATATATACAGCTGCCATCAAATAAGTAACCAGAATACATTTTACTTTCAGTGAAATGTCACAGCAGCAGTTCCACCGAATGGTTGTCGTTTGCATCTCCAGGATGTTGCTTATAGATGAGAAGACAATACAGAAAAAGAAAAATTCTGAAGGGCTCCAATCACTATATGATAAAGTGTAGAATTTTAGATTTGGGACAGGGGGAAAATGCTGTTTTTCAGTGTTCTATGTAGTTTTTTATTAATATTTAAAAATATTTTTTCTTAAATGTGTTAATAGGTCATTGTGCAGGACACTTTGCTTGATAATAAAATGCATTTTAACATGGTCATTACAGTACACTCTTCTAGTTAAAAGATTCATGCTAGAGAATGATTTAGCTTCAGCTCTTAGATGTAAATGTATGAACACATTCACTTCACACCTGTTTACTCAAAAAACCCCAAAGTAGATAAAGTNAAAGATTCATGCTAGAGAATGATTTAGCTTCAGCTCTTAGATATAAATGTATGAACACATTCACTTCACACCTGTTTACTCAAAAAACCCCAAAGTAGATAAAGCGAAGAACATGTGTTAATTTTGGTTTGGGAAATCAAATATAGGCTAAACTTCCTGTTCAGACAGAACATTTCTCATTTATAGAAAATAGCTATAATGTAGCTTTCAAAGGATTTTACATCTGTTTGTCATGATGGTCATAATTTATTGCACATATTCTCTAAAACTGTCTTATGGAGGAGGCTGGCATTAAATGCTTGCTCAGTCATGCTGCTCTCAAATGACATTTAACATTTACAAAGTTTAAAGTAAAGGGGATTTGTAAACACATGTTTACAATATGATGTTTGTAGCAAGTCATCCAAAAGAAGGTGTCAGTATCAAAACTCACTATTGCTGTAAAATGCCAACTGATAACCAGAACTGCACAGATTCTTATCATCCAAAAATCCATTATGTAGCCAAATATAATAAATAAAACAAAGCTGTTTGTCAGCCTTCAAGGTGTTAATGTCTCTGAGTGTGTGTATGTGTGTGCACATGCATGTGTGTATAAACCAGTTTGTGTGTGTGTGTGTGTGTGTGTGTGTGTGTGTGTGTGTGTGTATAAAAGAGAGTGCATGTGTGAATAGGGTGTTGAAGTGTGTGTTGTGGGATTACTTCCAGTACAGTAGGATCTTTGTTTATCCCCAGGCTCACTGTTTATAGGCGGCTTCGCAAAATGATCTGGAACTAATAGCACTGACTTTCATGTGTGTAAATGCAGTGTGTTTGTGTGTGTGCAATACAGGAGTTTGTGTTTATATACTCCAGCATGTGTGTGTTGCTGTGCATTCACACAAGCTGTGTGTTCAGGCAGTGACCCTCCACTGCCCCAGGTGCTTGGCGTCTGACTCCACAAATCGCCCCAGAGAAAAGGAGTGTATTACAGTTTTAGTTTATTTGCGCTGCCTGGTGTGTGTGAAGTGACTGATGCCATCAGGGTTATGTGTTTGTGACTGAGACGCCATGGTTAAACTTAGAGTACATTACATTACTGTACATTCATTTAGACAAGGTTTTGATCCAGATTAAGATGAATGCAAATCAAAGCAGTGCAGCAACATCAGCATTTTTAATAGAGCTTTTTGCCACCTTTTTGCATTTTTTTATGCATAAATCTGTTGTGCTAGAGGTGAGAGGTCAATCTGAGTGAAGCTGGTGTTTTCTACTGTTCAGGGTCAGAAAGTTAATCTGTTAAAGAGTAGATTATTGAGTTCTGCAACATCCCCTGCTGTCTTAAAGCAATTTTTATTCATTGTGTTGATGTTCAAAGATATTGTAAGCTATCTGCTTAACACATACATTTTGTTTTATTCTAAGTGATTTTCTTCAATTTTTCTCATAATTGTGAAGGTCTAACAGCTAAATTCCACCAGGTCTGTATTCGGTCCAGCTCTGCTCCGGTACATCGCAGAGCCATGGTCAGCCATAGCAACATTCTCTTGCGCGATTATACGTGAATTCGAGAGGGATCTCATGGGTCCGGCTGCTTCTCACCGTAGACTGAGGTGATGAGGGTTGGTGGATGACGGATGATGGATCTGATCCGGATTGGAGCTGTTCCGGATTAGATCCACATCTGGTGGAATTTAACAGTAATTCCCTATGTATTGCAGCCCTTTTCACTGCTAACTGCTTAGTTGGCCTGGGGAGAGCCGTAGACTGATGTGTGCCACCTCTGTCACTCACAGTGCTGCCAGATGGTTCTCTTCACCTGGCAGTGACGAGCTTCACCTGTAGGGCTAGTGTCCTGATACTATCACAAGATTCAAGCAAAGGTGTTTAACCATTTTACTGGTATATCACGTTTTTTGTTTTGTTTTTTTTGGTGTGTCAGTTTATTCTGACACATCATTCAGACAAATAAGTAGTAAAACACCTTTGTCAAATAAAAGCATATGTTCTATAGTTCCTGCCTGTAGATGTAGAGGAGAAGGTAAATGCAGTTTCTCAGATAGTCTGCCCAGTACGTCTTTTTAGTCAGAGAGCTGTCAGTCATGTCCCCTGTAGTGGCAGTGCCTCACCAATTGGCTCTTACTATTGTGAGGGTGGGACTTTCAGCAGTTGTTGCCATGGCTGCGCAACGTTTGATGATGGTCGAGAAGTGTATTCTGTGTTTTCACGGATCAGCCCACCATCCACAACCTGCTCTGTCACTCTGAGCAAGGAAATCCGCAGAGAAAATGTGAGGCAGTTTCTCTTACAGAAAATGTCTGTTAGACAAGGAATAGTGATGTGTGTGTGCGGTGGAAGCGTGAGGATAATGACACTTCAGGAAAGGAGAGAGCAAGATTAGACAACATTTTTAAAAAGTCCCTAAGTCTCAGATAGAAAACAGATGGGGGAGGTGAAATGGAGAAGACAGCAAGTAGAAGGAAGAGTTGTTGGAAAAAGGCGAGAATTAAAAGTTGGGACAAGAACAGGGGGAAAAAAAATGAGGATGAAGAGGTGATGGAGTAGAATGTTAAACATGGAGAAAACGGTAAAAAGGACAGAAATTGGTCATTTAAATCAAATCTATCCTGTACAGTGTGTGTATTCCAACACAGTGTGTTGTTTGACAATTGGACAAAGCCAATCACAAATCGCTCTTGTTTATTTTCTTGCACTCATATTGTCTTTCTCTGCTAGTTGGTGGTTGCTGCAGTGAAGATGCAACGGCTTTCTCGTTCACACAACTGCTCCATCAACCCCTCCTTCCTCTCCCTCCACTCCACTGTTTCTGTCTCTATCGCGCTCTCTCTAAAAAAACTGCGGCTGAATAATATGCTCTCTCTTTGTTTCTTTCTCTCCCTCCTCTCATGCCTGTGTCTGTTCTTACTGCTAAAACATGTTTGCAAGTGCACCAAAAGCACTTTTTTCAGACTCTTTTTTTCCTTCTATTTTAGTATAGTTTAGTAGGAGGCAGGGATAAGTTATGCATGTCTTTTTTTCAGAGTACTACAATATAAAATATGTAGACACACACACACGTTTCAGACAAAGGCTGCCAGGTGAAAAACTGTGAGATCTTTTTTGATAATAAGACCACTTGAAATGCAGTAAATTGTCAAGGTGTTCCTCAGTGTCTCAGCATTTGACACTTGCAGGCTCTATTGATTTATAGGCATGAGGTGTGCATCAGTGCGTGGTGTACTGGTGGTCAATTTGGGTTGAGCTGGAGGGGAATAGAGTTCAGTAACAGTGGATTTATTCGGGCTGATGGTCGTGAAATAGGTGGCGGAAAGACAGTCGGCAGGTATAATTGAAAAACTGAGCTGCCGCAGATTCCGCAGAGATGCGCTATGATGAATGCTATCCCTCGTAGAGCATCTCCAAACAACATGCTCACATACTCGCTCACTCACATGCACCAAGTAAGATCCTCAAGGCATGAGAAATAACCAGAAAAGGCAATAATGTATTTCTTCTTTCGGAAGTGGAGCTATAAGGAGGAGGTCAGCACATGGTTCCCCGGGGACGCAACACTGTGCTGGGGTTGGAATCATCAGCAGACCCTCATTGGAGGCTGGAACTCCTTCTCTTGATCCCATTTTTGCATTCAATAGGGTGCTTAGTATTCAGATATGTTTTTAGGTCATATTGCCTTGTTGTGTTTTCTGTTTAGTAACTACACTGCTGTTCCTAATGAGCTTTGTGTGTGTGTGTGTGTGTGTGTGTGTGTGTGTGTGTGTGTGTGTGTGTGTGTGTGTGTGTGTGTGTGTGTGTGTTTGTGTGTGTGTGCGTGTATGTTTGTGTTTGTGCCGTACATGTGTCTGTGTGTTCCTGCTGTTCTGAGCTGTTTCCTCACAGTCAAGCTCCACATGAATAACACAGTGGCTCTCGCCTTGCTGCTGATCACATTACTGTCTGAAAGATGGTTGGAATGACAGAAACACACATGTACACACACACACACACACACACACACACACACACACACACACACACACACACACACACACACACACACACACACACACACACACACACAGAGAGAGAGAGAGAACACACAGAAAGAGAGAGATGCATTATTTGTAATGGCCTACTTTATATGGACAGCTTTTCATTTCACACAACAATGTTCCTGAGGCAACAAGAATTGCTCACATCGATCTGCATAAAGAGGGTCAGACTTTTTTTTTTCTGCAGAAGGACACTTTTGCAGATTTCTGCTATGGTACCTACTCTGATGATCAAACCAGCCCGTAAATGAGGGGAGTGGGAGTGCATGCATGGGTGCACATCTGTGTGTGTGTGTGTGTGGTAGTATGAAAGAGTAATGCGGAGATGGATGAATAAATAAAAGATCTGGAAAACCCATCAGCATCTAGCGCTAGGTTGTCATGGCAATGCGGACAGCACAGTACAGTGTGTGTGTATGTGAAAGTGAGTGAGAAAGAGAGATGGAGATCATATCACTGCAATGTTTTATCATTTATATGTAACTTTGTTTTAGCCCAACAAAGAACAGCTCTTTCTTTCTCAGCCTTCATCTCTGCTGCACATTCAAAGCAAAGAAAATCATATAATATGCACTTAGAGTATGAAGACATATTGACTGAAGTGTTTTGTCGACATTTCATGGATTAGCATTTGTAAATTTTAGGTACTTTTTATCTTTTGATTCCTCTTTGAAGCACAGTTTTCTAAAAGATAGAAGTGTCAACGATTCTGTCAGATGCGTGGCTGTATGCTTATCAGTGTCCATCTTTGCATGTATGTGTGTAAATACAAGATATGCTTTTACAGCAGTAGTATGTAATGGGTATACAGTAGCCTGATACTTCACTGCATCTCCTTAGAGACCAGAAAACTGCAGCCTCTCTGGTTCTCTGCCTCTCTCCACTGTGCAGCACGTGTCTCTGCTTTGTCTACAAAGTGGGGCTGCATGCACTGGACAGAGTGTGTGTGTGTGTGTGTGAGTGAGAGAGAGGGAGAGAGAGAAAGATCCTGCACATAAGTGTGTAGATAAGTGTACTGTGAAAAATAAGAGTTCCAGAAACCCAGTTTTTTTTACCTCAGAGTGGTGATTGAAGGTTGACGGTGAAGAAAAGTGCCAGGTGAATTTAAAGTGCATGTTCACAGTTCAATGAAAAACTTCAAACAGCTCAAATGTGGTGGGAGTGTGTGTACAGTATGTATGTGTATGTGCGTGTGTGTGTGTGAAGGAGAGAGAGAGAGAGAGAGAGAGAGAGAGAGTGGGCCAGAGAGGAAGAGGGAGAAGAGTACGACAGTGGGATTCTCTTGGCGAAGAGGTTCTTACTAGAAACTCTACCTGGTTACTAGGCAACAGAATAGCACTCCTGCATATTATAGCAATGGGTAGGGGGCGTTGATCTACTGTGTGTGTGTGTGTGTGTGTTCATGTTTGAGTGCTGAGTCAATAACTATATTATTTATAAGTATTTTATAGAAAGAGCGAGAGACAGATGGAGGGGGATAAAGGGTAAATTAAGGTTGTCTGTGTATTTCTGTCAGTGTGTGCAAGTCTTAAATGTGTCAGGGATATATGACAGCATGTGCAGGTGGGTTTTGCTTTGCACAGTGAGCATTTAGAAGGATATTGGAGCAGCTTTGGCAGTAGCTAATAAAACATCAATATATTTAGTGTATAGCAGAGAGGGGCAGTTAAATCTATGCAGCTCTGGAAAAAGCTTCTGAACTGTGGCACTTTGACGTAATCGCTGATGGTGATGGCGATGGAGTCAAACAGCACCCAGCTGACTACATACAACAAAAGAAGTATAAAAAAACAGCCTAAATTTACTCAGCTTCCATGCTTAAAGACAGAATGAGCAGAGTTTGTCAGTTTTAAACACAACAATCTAAGTCAGCCCATTCTCCCTCACTCAGTGCCACCAGAAGCTCTATATCCTATGTTTTTATAATTCTGCTCTCACACTCTGTGTGCTATTATGGGTGGAGGGCATCATACCCACTTCCCAAAATATGATACCCGTAAACATCCTGAATGCAGCAAAAAGAAAAAAAAAACTACTCTGCTAACTCTGAACTGCTGCTCATATCTAATTTTTTGGTCGACTTCACATCTGTTGGAGGATGTAACCCACACCAAATTGAACCAACAGCGAACCTGAAAAGAGACATGCAGAGCAGAAGACAAGAGATCTGTTTTTGTTGCTTAACTGAATTGAAGCATCTGCCCAAATACAAAAATGCAATTTTTGCTCCTTTTAGATGGTTAAATTGTCTGAGAATGATTGTACATAATGGCTTGAAATGCAAAGTGTATATACATGCAGTAAAACATAGTGCATTGCAAATGCAGACAATAAAGTGCCTTCACACTAATTGGGACACTTTGCAGCTACAGTGTGAACCTATTGACCTGACTGGAACTGGTTTATGAAAGTATTAAAATGTATCTTTGGTCACAGCTTCTGTAAGGTAATTACAGCTCACCACCACTAGTGTCAAAGTTCTTCATACAGATTCACATTCAGGCTATTCTTGCAAACTTTCTGTCGTACATGATATGATTTTGAAAATGTATTTCAATGCAAGATATTTGGAAACTCCAGGTCTGAATGTAACCATGTATGTTCTAGAAGGCCGCTCCAACTACAAGAAATATTGATATAGATAGTGATATGATATATACAAATATTGATATAGATAGATATATGGATGCAGATTTAAAAAAAAAAAAAAAATTGGCAAAGTTGTAATCTTTATTCATTATGTCACTGAAGATTAAAAGTATTAAAACTACTCCACAGTTGTATTTTGAACTGATGCCATTCAGATATTTAGTGCCTGGTGTTGCATACAAATACAAATAGCAGCAATCTACTTTGTCTCCACCTTTATTTCGATGTGTGTTGTTCTGTTAGCGCCAATTTCAGATTTTTAGATTTTTATGTAAAACTTGATGCACATAGATGTATTTAAAGTTTCACATCTTATGGATGAGAATTGGGGTTTAAGACAAAGGCAGCGCTGTGAAAATGGGACCTGTTGTAAACCAGCTATCTCAGTTTGATTAAACTAAAAACCAATGAACAGCCCTTGTAAATGATCCATTGTTCTCTGAATTGAACTTGGCATTGTTTGTCTCAGCTCATAGTCTACACACATACACAGACAGACAGTAGGTCAATACAGACAGATTAATATTCATATGGCAGCATTTTTTATGTGCTGCTTTGTGTGTGTGTGTGTATGGATGTATGTGTGTGTGCTTTTGTGGCAGGCTGCCGTTTAATGTCCATTAGGCTGTAATGAAGGAACGCAGCTCTCACTGGCCCCCTGTCTGCTCTCTAATGGACCTCTATTATCACAGTTCAAACACACATGGATACAGCATTGCACACACTGCATTTTTTTCTTTCTCTCTCACACACACATATACACACACACACAGACACACTGCCTCCGTGCCAGATGAAAGGGTGTCATGAAGCAGCTGACCCAGCTGAAGTGCAGGAGGCCTGGGGTGTGTTAAACAGCCCGATTTTAGCTGAAGTGGCTATATAATGGTGCTGTTATATACTTGACTGAAGAGGAAGGAGACATACGTCACAGACCAAACACTGTTACACTGTATATGGAGCCAACATGCTGCTGAGACCTCAGAATGATTTGTAACTTTCCAAGCAGTTCTGACAAGTGGAGAAACAACACAGTAACACAAGTATTTAAGTTTAATCCTAAATTCTTGCTTAAATGTAATGATATAGAGGTAAAATTGAATATCTAAATGATAAAACTAACAAATGTGAGCTTCAAGCATCAGTGTCAAAGTTTCAAGCATAAAATATTAAACCAGTAAGAAAAATGTTTAATCACTACCTAGGTTGAGTGTAGGGTTTGTCCCCCTCTTTATCTCGGTTTACTCAATTTTACTGCAGAATACTATTAATATAATTGTTACACTTAGTGACACTTCAATTGTACAAAGGAATATGCAATAAAAGAGACATTATTTTTGCAGTTACTTGCATCAGATCAGATTCTGTGCAGAAATATTAAAGGTAGACTTCATGACAGCTGATCACTTAAAGGAAAGGGTTCAAAATCTGCTCAGATTTACTTTACCAGTGGTCTAAATGTGCCTGTATGAACTAGAATCTTCTCTGCACACTGTACATCTGTAGCTTATGAACTGCACAGCTCATATAGCAGTGTAATCACTTTTGCATTCACCTGCTACTTACTGTACAGTCATTCTCTGCTCTGTGATAAATGAGCAGGTCAGAGGTTACTGTCAAAAAATTGGGTAACAGCATCAGCAATAACGTGCTGTTGGAAGCCTGTGGGAAATGAAGCTGGCAAACATAGAACCACCATGTTCTCTAATACCTAAGGTTTTCATTTTTTTCTATTTTAATTCTTCACTCACCCATACAGCTTTCTTTCTGCTGCTGAAATGACCTAATTCCCAGCTGGGGATTAATAAAGTTAAGCTTACCACATAAGTTTCTAACTTTTTAGTGAGGTAAAATCAATTGCATGCAGGTAGTAAATATATCAGCAACAGATTTTACACTTCCTTTACTCTTCTTTTAAATTTGAGGATGCTTGCCAGTGTTTATGAAAAGTGAAAGAAATCTCACTATAAGTGGATTTAGCATTGAAGACATGACTAAAGAGAATGGCAATACACCTCATGTATTCAACTGATCAAATCAAGCACTCAGTCAATATAGATCCATCCATTGCAGTTAAACGCACTCAGATCAGCTGTTGTAGTCTGCTTAGATTTAGGCTCAAATCCACTTTGTTAGTATTAGGGAAAGATTCTGGTTTGGGTTAAATAATCACTTAAAAACTTGCCATGGCAATAATAAACACCACAACAAAAAACTGTGCAGGTTCATGGTCACTCGTAGTTGGAACAGTGGTCTCCTGCAGCAAAGCCAACTTCTTGCTATTTAACTATCTAGACATCCGCCCAAGTAAAATATTACCTCACATCAACAGCATTGGACTCATTGTGTCTAATAATGATGCTGACGGGACATCGAGGGGTGTGACAAAGTGTTGGTATTTGATCCTCTAGGAATGAGAAAGGGATGTATAGAAAATATTAGAAATTATTTGTTTATTCCTTTGTGCACTTCCTCAATTGTTAGTGCCATTAGAAGGGGACACTACAAGCACTGTGATTAAAGACCCTGCTCATTGACTTTTTACTTAAAAACAGAGGAGCTGTGGAAGCTAAGATAATGACTTAATAAAAAAAAGTGGGTGGATAAATTAACCCTTTGTGCCCAAGGGAAAAAAGTCACATTGAAATTTCAACTTTTACTCTCAGCATCGTAACCCTTCAAACTGGTACTCAAATATATCTTACACTGTAAACTCAAAGATCATTTCTGTGCAGTCTGTTAATGAGATCTTTGTTCATGATCACCAAATTTAGGATTTTTCTTAAGACAACTGATCTTGGTACAGCTGCATCCATGCCAATGGTGTTTTGTTTTTTTTCCAAACTGTGATGTCACAAGTTTATATCACTCAGAGTTATGTAATGTTTTGAATAATAGCAATAATAGTTTGTTTAATAGGAGTAGTGGAGTAACCATATGTGGTACTAGTACTCACATGGGACATTTTTGAATAGTCTACCTAGTAAAAAATATATATTATATGTTTCTGTCTTAATTCTCCCTGTGTGATTTAGTCCCAGTCCCAGTGGTAAGTGTCTACAGCTCGCAGACAGCTGATTAGGGAACAGCATCATTTGTTTGCCAGCCACAGCACGGAGCCATTTAAAGGAATGTGTGACAGACGGAAAGGCCAAACTTCCCAGAATAACATTGTTCAGTCAGTTTAACCTGCAATTAACCCGGCAGACGGAACAAGTCAGTTTCACCTTAAAAACATCAAATGAAGATGCAATCAAAAGTTAGTCAATCCTTTATTGTGTGTGTGTGTGTGTGTGTGTGTGTGTGTGTGTGTGTGTGTGTGTGTGTGTGCGTGCGTGCGTGCGTGCGTGCATTCAGCATGTATCTGAGTGTTCATGCATAATGTAGAAGGAGAACAGTTGTCGTGAGCATGTGTGGTAGTCGGCATGTGTGTCACAGTGTGTAAGTGTGTGTTACTATGTGTGTGTCTAATATCACTTTGTAAGGAGTTGCAATGTTGTGTGTATGTGTATGTGTGCCACTGAGCTCTGCAGGCAGAGAGGCAGAGGAGTGCTAACATGAGTGTGTGTGACAGACCTCCTACGCACCGAGCTCTGATCTGGTTTGTTCCGGTTGGCGGCCTTGTGTCGGCATGGCGATGGACAGGCCCTCCTTTGGCTAGCTGAGCGCCAAGCGCAGAGACTAACGAGATGCTGTGCTGACGAACAGATCAGAGAGCATTGCACTGAGAAGTGATGTGTGTGTGTGACAGAGAGAGAGAGAGGATGTGTGCTGGTATCAGTGTGTGTGTGTGTGTTTCTGACAGGAGAGTCATCTGTCAGCCCAGGTCAGGATGTCAAAACTGAATTCCACGTTGGCCTGTTGTCCTCAACTACATCGGTCACCAATGCAGGAAAAAAGAGAATTAAAAGCTAAATCTTAAATTAGAAAATAGACAACATGTACACTCAACAAATTCTCATCATCTTAGTGTCCTGAAAGACTGAAGAACAGATGAAACATTCATTTTTTATCAAGAAACTTTGTGACACACACACACCATGTTAAGGCCAGTGAAATCAATTAGAGAGGATCAGTGCCTGCAGCTTTGGAAAATGATTAGGGGAAAACCACGTCAGAAACTTCAAAAGACACATTTTGTCATACTGTATTGATAGCTCAAATAGAGTTTTGTCTTACTGATGTAAGCTACAGATCAGCACCCTTGCAGCTGATGGGACTTCAGGTCTCTAATTTTACAGTACCCCAGTTTTCAGACAGAGTGGAATCTTTAGTCAGTGCTGGGCTTAACCATAAGGTTAAAACTGTGATAAATGCAGTCAGTTTAACTTAACAGTTAGAATATATTGTATACATGCGATATTAGTGTACAGAATCATTATTAGTGCTGTCATTCCTCCACATCTAAGAGCCACATTTTTTATAAAAGCCTTAATATTGTTAAACTAAAAACAGCTAAATGTTTCTGGTTCCTTGGAAAACCTAACCTCCTGCATTTGTGTGTGTGTGTGTGTGTGTGTGTGTGTGTGTGTGTGTGTCTGTGTGTGTGTGTCTGTGTGTGTGTGTGTGTGGGTTTCTCCTAACTGAGCAGAACATGATGTTTGTACGACCTTGCATATTATTTCCTAATTTGGTAATTGACATGGTGANTGTGTGTGTGTGTGTGTGTGTGTGTGTGTGTGTGTGTGTGTGTGTGTGTGTGTGTGTGTGCGCGCGTGCGTGTGTGTGTGTAAGAAAGAGAGAGAGAGGGAGAGAGAGAAAGAGAACATGTATTGCTTATAAGCATCTCATGTTTTTCTGAATGGTTATCAGGTGGACTGGGTGCTGTGAATGTGTGTGCTGTGCTAACACTTCTGAGAGTGTTATTGTTTAGAGGCAATCCTGTTTCCTGTGTTATGGAGAGAAAGAGAGAGAGGTGAAGTAGCAAGAAATCATAAAGCCGTCTGAGTGGGAGAAAAGTTTGACCATAAAGATATCAGCGGGGAGGAGAGATAAACGAGTCACACAGTATGAATTTTATTTTAAAGCAAAACCCAGCATAATGATAGGTGATATAACTTTAGTACTTTGGGATTTTGCACTAGTAAAAAATGACCTCCACCTCATTATGTGTCTGCCTTTGTTCCAACTTTTAAAACTAGCCCATTGAGATGGCTAAAACAATGTTAACTGTGGGAGGAGGGATGTGGCATTAACAGCTCAGCGTGGATAGCTGCTAATTTTACACTCATCCTAGCCCACCTAGCTCCGTGTCTGTACTTGTTTGAAGTGCACACTTAACTGAAGAGTAGAACTGTCATCCGGGGCTTGGACTGGAAGAAGGGATGGATGGACAGAGACTGATGCATGCAGGGGCAGATAGCATTTTTCTGCAAAAATCATCTAGAAAATGTATCTTTGGATTGATGGTATTTGCTTTGTGTAATCACAAAACTAGCTTAGTGTACAGTAGACATGCCATACTCATCCATCACAATAAGTGAGCTCAAGGTGGGTCATTCTTCACACTGGGGAAAAGCACTAGCATGCAAATCAACTAAAAAGGCAAAGTTTAAGTTAAATTAAAATATACCAACATCCAAATTAGTGATGTCAAACTAATGTCTGTTTTACATTATATGATTTTTATATAGTTTTTGTTGTTTTTTTTTCATTTAGCACCACAGTTGAACCTGAGAACATTGTCCTTGTTTCGCAAAACATCTAGAAACTGGACTATTTTTGTGACTCCTGACACCAGCGTAAAGGACAATGTATCCAATGTATTTCTGACCTCAGCTTAAGTGCTTTTGTTGTGCAAAGCTTGCATGCAACATCTAAATCACATTTATTTTTTGTCATGCTCCAGTTCTGGCTCTGTAGCTGTTGAGGTCAGCCACCCCACCAACCAAGTCAAGACCGAAATTTTTCATCAACTATCAACTAGATAGCTAAAATGTGTCCATAACTCATCCAGTATATTGGTATAAGTGTAAATGCTTTCAACAATGACATTCTCATCAGCTTCAGTTGTACATTGTGTTCAGTGCTAATTAGTGGTAGGTAGTGTTCTACCATGTTAAACTAACATTATTAACCTCACAGATCCAATATCATTACTGTGGATTCTCTGTCTCAATCTGACATCATCTATTTGGAGGGCAATGAACTACAAAATGGTTGCAGGATCTATTTGATACTACATTAAAACAGAATATGCTAAACATTGGTTTAGTTTTAGAAATCACCTTAAAGTTGATGAGGATTGGCTGACTGAATGGAGTATAGGAGGAAGAGATATAAAATATAAGCTTAAGTTACGGTATCACTCGATAAAATGATGTGTTGTCTACATGCTGTTTTTATTGGATAGAAGACTTATACATATATATCCACTTATTTCTGAAAATGATGGACCTGAGCCTGTTCTTAGCTCCATCACTTTAACACTGAGCTTTCTTGTAAGGTAACTGGTTTATCACAGTAGCACTCAACTGGAAAAGCTGAGCCACCTGCAGTTCCCTGAGCGATTCAGAATCTCTGGGAAATTACTAAACCAATCAGCAAACTACACATCATTCTCCTGTGTAGACCACCAGTAGCAGTACATGCTTGTAAATGATACAACAGTGGAAAAGAGTCATATGTCTTACCAAGGAGAGACCTCTTCAGCTTGACTCAAGTGCCCAAGCATGTGCACGAAGATAGTTCTGAAAATAGATTGTAATGGGAACGGCAGTTATGTAACAAGTTATCTGTCAAATACATATAAAATGTGATAATGAAATGAAATGAATGTAACAATGGGCATTTTATTTTGATTTGATGAAGATGGTTAAATAAGGCATTCTCATGGTAATCAGGCTGCAATTTTTGATTGTTATTGGAATTACAGGCTCTGTGTAAACACAACCAGCAGTGAGAAATATTGAGAGGAGAGAAAGAAAAACATGAGCGGGCACACTAAGGTTCAAGGACTGCTCAGGAAACACATACACATACACAGAGGGACAATAAAGAGAATAAAAACTAGAGGCAACTAAGAGAAAATGGAGGAAAACAGGCAAGAGATCAGACTGATAAAAAGATGAAATATGCAAAGTAGAACCTCATGAGAAAAGGAGAAAAATGAAGGAAGTGAAGCGAGGACAGGAGCGAGGACAGGTGTTAAGATGGAGACAGAGAAAACGAGAAGCAACAAAAGTCAAGTGCATGATCTGGGGGAAGAAAGGAAGAGAAAGAATGAGAAGAGTGAAAAGAGAGTGCAGTTGGAGAGAGAGCTGAGTTTTCTGCAGTAGAGACAGACTGCAGCAGAGCACAAAGACAGGAGATGTTTCACTCCATGGCTTGAAATGCGCACAACTATGAGATATACCAGATTTTTTAAAAATAACCATTATGTGTCTCAGCTGTGGTGCAACAACACACAGTGAAACGACTCGCTTTTTTTTTTGCAATCCAAAGGGATTTTGTGCATGTGTCTTTTGTCTGTCAGCGTATTACAGTGGCTGTGCATGCAAGTGTGTTTGTGTGTGTGTGTGTGTGTTGCTGAGGTGATATACAAAGCCTCCAGAAGTGAACAGCCTCTCCCGCTTGGTTTGATCAGCCGCTAATTGAATAATGAGTGGGTCAGGGAGATTGTTCATTGTTTTAAGGCCATCTGGAGCCTTGCCTTGGGGTGGCACACACACNCACACACACACACACACACACACACACACACACACACACACACACACACACACTTCTTGTGCATGTGCTTTGAGATACACAGAAGTGTCCAGGCATGCAGAAACGTAAAAATGCGAACAGCTAAAGCAACACAGACACACAAAAACACACATATGCAGGCAAATGTGAGATTGAGGGACAGATACAGAGAAAGCCAGAGACAGAAAGGGCGGGGTCAGGCTAGAAATAACAGCAGGAGATATGACATAAGAAAAAATAAAAGATGGATAGCCAGAGATAGATAGCTAATAGTTCCTCAAAGCTTTTGTGGATAAAGATTAGATTGCAGGTCAGAATATAAAAACACTTTAGGCTCTGGAGTGGGTCACACAGGAGAAAACTACCTACAATAAAAGACAAAAATAGGTCCTTGATTTTATCCTATCGCTTGCTTGCAGCATAGCGCTACTGGACTCAAGCCATAATGACATCCAAAATCGTGAAGGCAGAAAGGCATAACATGTGAAGTAGCAGATACCCAGCAGATTAGGATGTTTGTATCCCTTTTTAAACATTTTTTTCAGTAGGTGAGAACACTTGACTGTTTATGATTTCACCAATGAGCTAGGTTCAGCTTAGTATGCAGTTCATAACTTTCTTGTCGGGGGGTGGCTGTCGTTCACAGGTAGTGCATGTCATCCACTAATCGGAAGCTCAATCATTCCCCCTAGATCCTCCAGCCTGCAAATCTGGAGTGTCATTGGGCAAGATACCGAACCCCAAATTGCTCTCTAAGGCTGTGTCAGTGGTGTCAGTGTGCGTGTGTGTGTGTGAATAAGCATTAGATACTCCTCCTAATAAGCAGGTTGACACCTTGCATGTCAGCCTTAGCCATCAGTATATGAACGTATGTGTGAATGGGTGAATGTTGGTATGTAGTGTAAAGTTCTCTATTAAATTTAGCCCATTGGTATTTTAATGGGCTAATACATGAAGGTGGAGAAACCAAATGTGATTTTGTCCACACGAGGGAGAGTGAGTCATGCATGTCTCTCAAAACATGCCATGTGGCTGCATTGCATTCTGATTTCTCAAGGGTACTGTCACTTGGTATCTGTCTTTTTCACAATATATCTCTCTATGTTGAATCATCAAGTGTCATCAAAACTCTGAGTCACCTGTGTGTGTGTGTGTGTGTGTGTGTGTGTGTGTGTGTGTGTGTGTGTGTGTGTGTGTGTGTGTGTGTGTGTGTGTGTGTGTGTGTGTGTGTGCAGTTCCTCTCTGAATCTTTTACCCCTACTGTCCCAGGAGTCATAGATGACTGCACATTAGATCATTATTACTGTAAATGCTAGCATATGTGCACATGCATGTCAGCATTAGGTCTTTGCATTTTGTATGTGTGTGTGTGTGTTACAGAGAG
>JANJYP010082816.1:0-20399 GCA_024605115.1 Rastrelliger brachysoma | reverse complement strand
CACACACACACACACACACATACACACACACACACACATACACTCAAAGTACACCATGGAGGGAGGAAGTGGGCAGGGCAGAGGGTTGGATTTGATGACATCTGATTTAAGAGAGATTAGGACTAATTCGAAGGAGGAGTGTAAGCAGAGGTTGACAGAAATGAGGGTGAGAAATACTGTAGAAGAGAAGAGTATTAGAGAGAGAGAGACAGAGAGGGAGAGAGGATGAGCCAAAATTCGTTGACTTATTTCAGTGTCTCCCAGATGCCCTTTAAATCTGCCAGTTCAAGCTGAATTACTGTCAATAGAAGGTTGTAAATTGAGCTCTCCATGCTGTTTTTTTTTTCTACACACCTACAGGTATTGGCTGATAATTGGCCTCCTAATAAAAAAATAATTTTATCCTGTCAGTGTCATCCACCTGCAATAAAATGGTTGTGATACACTTTGTATCACTGCGTATTTACAGAGATATTGATCAATCTTATGTTTATGACAGTCTTAAAGAAGTGTAATATTGCACTGTTTTAATTGGATACAAAAGGAAAGTGTTTTGTCCTTTGTCCACCACTTAGATACAGTCAAGAGATTTAGTTATTTTTAATGGTGATATGACTTTTTTACAGATTTTAATGAGAAGAGACTCATGAATCTGATAAATCTGGCATTTATGGGAAGCTGATATTGTTTGGCTGTTAGGTGATTTAATGTTCACCCTGTAGAAGTATCTTTGTACAAGTCATTAAATGTCCACTGGTTACCAAGAGAGAGTGCAAAGTATAAACAGTGCTTGGCTCTTGGAGTGAATAAAGTGCTCTATCTCTAAACCAAAAACAGAACAGAAACAAAGTTTACTTCACAACACTGCAGACTATTGCCTGAAAGCTTGTAAGTGGGGAATATTCTGGGGAGTATACATTGCATTTCCACACTGCAATTACAAAGGAATATACTGTTACAAATCCCTATCAGTTCTCTTTGATTTAATCTTCCAGAAAAATCTTGTTGTTCATGCAAGTTCCCCTAAAATTACATATATTTAAATTCAGGTGACAGAAGCCTTTGGTTGGCTATAGAAATTGTGACTGGAGCAAAGGAGGAAATCAGTTTGATTGAGGATTTAACTGCCATGTCTGAGGAAGGTCATCTAAAGGATGTAGTTTATCTGAAATGGAGAGGTTTTTTTTTTATTGGTGTACATCCCATTAGTTAATTACACTTAAAGGTGCAGTGTATAAACAAACATGAATGGCATCTAGCAGAACATACTTTGCAGAAATGCAATATAATATTATTCATAAGTACATTTTCATTAGTGTATAATCACCTAAAAATTAAGAAACATTGTGTTTCTATTACCTTAGAATAAGTCCTTTTTATCTACATAGGGACTTCTTCCATGGAGCTTGCCATGATGCACCACTATGTTTCTACAGTAGCTCAGGAAAAACCAAACACTAAGAGGCACTTCTGCAGAGGTTCTCCTACATATTTGAAAGAGAGGAGTGACAGGGTTGCAATCTGCCATTTCAGTGTTAGATGCTTCACATACTGGTCCTTTAAATGCTTTCACTTACAAAATATGACAAAATATACTTACTGTATATGCAAAGCTAAGAGAGCAAAGGAAGGAAAAAGAGAGTCAGAGGAGGAGAGACAGAAGAAGAGAGAAGTGAAGGTAATAGAGAGGAAGAAAAGGAAGGAAAAACTGGGTAGACAGAGGACTGAAATGAAGACAAAGAAAGGGAAGAGATTCAGCGCAGTCATGGTAGCAGAGGGAGTGAAGTCAGGTTAATTACATTAAGAATGAGTTGAGGCTGGGTGAGGAGGATGAGGGAGAGCACTGGAGAAAGAGAGTAGAGAAGTAATGGGTTTTGAAGGTTGAATGAGCGCAGTCAGGAGAGAGTATCAATCTGTGCCTCATCTCCCTCTGACCATAAAATACATGCCTAAGGCCAACAAGTGCATGCACACACACACAAACGCACACACACACAGCTGCTAATACAATGTGGAAGCAGCAGGCTATATCCGTTTCTTCTAGTGCACAGTAACTCAGAGAAGGAAACATGCTTCCTTCCATTATTCAATCAAAATCTTGCATCCCTGTCTGTCTTTTTCTACATATATCTTATCTTCAAATGTCTTTTTAACCCTTTTAAATAATGTATTAACTCTTTATGGGGGAGGTCATGTATTGCTGTGACACTACCAGCCAAGTCAGTGACAAGTGTGTTACATTCAAACTTTTCCCCAGCACTAGGAACAATTCTTATTCCAACTTTTAAAGTAATGGGGGACAGCACTAATGTTTGGCGCTGTAAAATGCAGTGTGGCCTTTACTCNTTACATTCAAACTTTTCCCCAGCACTAGGAACAATTCTTATTCCAACTTTTAAAGTAATGGGGGACAGCACTAATGTTTGGCGCTGTAAAATGCAGTGTGGCCTTTACTCACTCTGCAGGGAGCGAGTGATCGAGAGAAAGAGAGAGAGAGCGAGAAAGGAGAGAAAGGACAGAGCAAAAAGGCAATCCAGTTTATTCAGCAATAAGTGTCTGTGACAGAGAAGATAAATGTGACATCACAACTTTGTACTGCTACAGCTTTAAACAAGCAGCTCTATACTTGTGTGTGTGTATGTGTGTGTGTGTGTGTGTGTCCTGAGTGTGAGGGAGAGAGTGAGAGAGTATGTGTGTGTGCGTTTAACCACAAGCATGTGAACCAGGAGGGCCATGGCAAATGACTTCCTTAATCATGTTCAGTGTAATGTTTCTTGTTTTTATGCAACTCTACAGGGAATGCTATTCCTGTCAGGGGGTCTGTGTGTTTGTGTGTGTGTTGATTTAGCATAAAGATGTACACACAGTGATGTGATGGGAGCTGATTTATCTCTGAGGCATAGACAGGTTTGACCTTTAACTTCACTGGGGAGGAGAGAGGGATGGTGGGAAATCATGGGGGGAGAGAGGGAGCATATAGTGAGAAGAGGAAAGACACCCTCATTTTTTCTCTGTCATCTGTGTCTCTTTATTCTCTGCGGTAAAATGTGTCACTTGTGGTGAAATAACTTCCAGACAATGAGCGTGTTGTACATCAGATTCTTTATTTATTCATTCATTTATGTGAGAATGTCAGAAAATACTATTTAAGTTTCTGAAGTGCAGACTAGGGGAGCTCATTTTGGGAATAATGGCACAGTACACAAACTGTAATTCATGTGTTTGGCTATACAGTACGACCAGTGCGACAGCCCTGAGTTGACTGTGCAGGATCCAGTCGGGTACCCACAGTGTATCTGGCACGCTTGATCACGCTTTGACAATGTGCACCAGTCAAACTGGAGACTGCAGATGGAAAATGTACCTGCCACCTGCAGATGGCTGTAAAGAAAGATAATCAGTTGAAAAAGAAGGCCTTAATACACTCAAGCTGTTGTGAGTGACAGAAGCTAGTGAGAATAAATCAACCTGCTTTTCTGGCATCACTGCCAAGATAAACTTGAGTCACTCTATGTCTGGTCAACACACTGTATAATGCAATTAAAATGAGCAATTTAAAAATTCATTAAAGGGGTTTTACATCACTCAAATACTGAACAGGTGCAGAGGTACACCTGTGGAAAAATACTACTTTGTCTGCAAGAACATATCAAAGTCCAGCCCTAAATGAGCTGACTCATTCAGTAGAGGTTAAGCAAAAGAGACTAATTGTGGAGATGATGAGTGTTTTTCTTTTTTTCGGCTACGTGTGTGTGAGTGAATGTGTGTGAGGAACACAGTGAATGTGTGTATAAAGGCTTTAGGCTAATCCTGTTGTATTCAACTGGATCAAAGTTGGTCTTTAAGATCTCTTTAAAAAAAAGATTCAGCTAATGGGCTGATGTCTCTCTCTCTCTCTCTCTCTTTCTCACACACACAGAAACATATAGACATGAGCACACACACGTATAGTAAACAGTTCTCTAAATGTATTTATGTATGTAAGTCATGACTTCTCTTTGTGTGTATGCATGTTTTTTTGAGTGTATATGCAATTCCCATATGATAAAAAAAGATCACAAAAAGAAATCATCCATCCTGTGGTTGGAGTGGGATTGTTGTGTACTGACATGCTCCACTGTATCCACCGCCAATAATCTCTTTCTTTATACACACATAAACACGTATACACACGTACAGCAGGGGGCTGTCAAGTAGGGCCGTAGTGTTCTGTTCAGTTTCCTCAAGCATGTGACAGCCCTAGACAGGAGGAGAAGGATAAGAATGGATAGGAGAAAGGAGACGGATGGAAGGGAGGGCTGCCTGAGAGAACGTAGAGAGAGAAGCAGCAAAACACAGAAATCAAGTTTAAAGACGGCAGATGAAGAGAAAGAAAGAGTTAGTTGATGGCAGAAGTGCAGGGACACATTTTGTTTTCAGGCTCTATACTCCAGCACAGAGGATTGGAAAGAAAACAACGACTGTGAGGTTTAAATGCTGACATCCAGCTTTAAGGGTGGATTGTACACAATGTAGGATTTGTTTCCTATTTTACACAGTCCCCAAACCAAATCAGTGCAGCAGCACAGTAATCCTACACATAAAGAGAAGGAACATCGAGGAGTTTTGCACTTTTGATTTCATTAGCTTTATGTAGGAAACAAAACAAAAAAAAAACTAGCTTAAGATACTTTTGTGGTGCATGAGAAACAATGTGACAGTTTATTCACCAGCGAGCAAGTTTATTTTTGCATGCTGTACAGTATGTCAGTTTCAGAGGAAAGAAATCAACTAGAGCTCCAACAATCAGTCAACTAAAATTATTACTATTAACTATAACTTTTGATAATCTATTTTGATAACTGATCAACCGTTTTGAGATATTTTTTAAAGGAAATATTCTCCGATCCCAGCTTTTCAAATGTAAAGATTTTGTATTATGTGACATTAGATTTAAAAAAAATCTTTGTGGACTGCTGGTTACACAAAACAAGCAAATGGATATTACTGCAGGTTCTGAGAAATTATAAATGCCACTATTTTCCGTAGCTTTTTATTGAGAAATTTAAAAATCATTTAGTTGCAGCCCTGCAATCAACTCTGGTATAGTTGGAATTTATCTGAAGTGTGCACGCAATGTCTATATGCAAAGTTTGAAGTGGCCATTGCTATGATTATAACCATTATATAATTCTGTAGACAGGTTTCTCTTTCATGTATTCCAGGTCTGATAGGACAAACAGAAGGAATGTGCTCCTGCAAATATTAGTATGACAGAATAGTGAATCAGTGTTTATAAAGTCATATCTGCCCACGCATTGCCTGCTGAGCATATGCACGACATTGGTCAAAGACTCATCCAAGTCCTTCGGTCAGTGCAACCTTAGTCAAGGGGAGTTTTTATGGTCAATTAATTTCCCCAAAGGCTGAAATATCCTGCACTGCACCATACTGCATAAATCTCTTTGTTGACATTGATCTAAAAGCACCATATAGAAGTGTGAGGAAATGAAAACCAGGGAAAAGGTCTGGATTTCTGGCTACCTGTACGATGTCGTAGAGGTTTTAGCTTGGTGATAAGCTGCAGTTTGCCTTCATTTAACTTTGTTTTCAGCTTTTCAAATATCAGTAAGTGCTGGTTATCTGCAGAAGTCAGATTCTTTTTTCTGATTCCCATCAAACTTTCTTGATCTTACTTTGTTATATTGAGTGATTGTTGCTTGAATGCCAGTGATTGTTCACTCTTCTTTAATTAATCTTTAACAATTTCCTTTTGTATTTGTCAAAGAGTTTAACTGAGAAGCAAATCATCATACAGCACATTTATCAGTGCTGTATCTGGCTATGGCAGGAAATTACATCAAGCAGTAATGTTATGGTTATGAGAGTTTATAGTGGAGCAGACAACTACATGTACTGTTCCTGACATAAGTTCCTAATCTAAAGAAAAGCTGCTGTTGTCTCTTATTTCTTTCAACTAATCCCGTGAAAAGACAAATAGTCAATGCCTGCTGTGTTCTGATTCATCCCCCGTCATGCATACATAGCTGACACACATTACAGGTGTTCTCATCGATGTGTTTTTCTGTCTGTGTTGTGATACACCTACATGAAAAAAAGAGTGTAGTAACATGAGACACTAAATCCGTCAATGAATAGGCATATTGAAGCACTTGAAATAGCTGGTACAGTTTGAGCGCTGCATGATAGTCAGAATGCTGTCTCACTGTCTTTACTTGAAACAATCCTGCTTAACCTGTAGCTGCATATTTTGCTTGTAAGTAAATGTTTGAGCTGCCTCTTTAAAACAAGGTGTTAACACTGTTGATCTCAAACTTGGTAAAGACTAGTGTCCATATAGCGTTTCTCTCTGGCAGGGCAGTAGGGTGAAGCACTTATGTGTTGAGAGAATCAAAAAGTTGTGTTAAATTGGAGCACTCAATTTTTGTTATGACCATATCAATTAATTTTATATTGTGTATGTTGTTTTTGTATGGTGTGACAGTGCAGGCCTGTGCCCTCCAGAGAGTAACGGCCATAGATGACTGCTGGCCATTAGCCAACAGTTTAATTCTTTGGCTGACTTGTTACTGTAGCTGTCTGTTGTCTGGGAAACCAGGATTTGAAATCTGGTGTGGAGAGCCTCCTTGGTTACACATAAATTTAATTATATTTACCTCACTTTAATTAAAACGCCAACTGAGCACTTACAGTAACTTATAATCATATTATAACGCATCAAACAGTCATTATAATGCATTATTAAGTGATTATAATGTTCAGCAACTATGATAATTAAAATACATTATGATCCTTGCCAAAAACAAAATGTCAGCAAGACCAGCTGTTGAACCTGATACATCATTATAAAATGTTATATAATGTGTTTTGATTATTGTTATAAAACTGTATGAATATGATGCATTATAGATATTTGCATCATGGGAAATGTTACAAAACATTTCTTTGGAAAGAAGCTGTTCCTATCTCCTAAATGTAGCAATATACAGAGCAAGCTCTCTCCTATGCTGTGAAAAGACTTTTGCTGTTTATGCCTGTCCACCCACACTAGTTATAGTATTATGGTATGGCTCATTCACACAAATAGAGAGGCCACTGTACTGTATGTGCTTTATCTGTTTCTATGGAAACCGCAAATTCAAATGCAGACAGCAACAAAATCAACAACCCTTACCTGCCGCTTAGTCAGTCTTTGTTTGTCTATAGCTTGTCTATATATCTATATGCATGGTCACAGACACTGATATGCATGCAGTAACTCTCAAACACACACACACACACACACACACACACACAATTTTCACACTGAATTTTACTGACTGCTTGACTGATTTGGTGCTGTTGGCCCATTTAAGTTTGAGAGATGAAGCTTTGAGACAGTTTGAGACAATTCAAAAACTATTTTAGCTAGAACGCAGAGAAACCATACATATATATTATTAAACATTAGTGTGTTAGAAAATAAGGGCTTATTGATTTATTTTAGCTCTGCACTCTTAGTATAGTACAACAAAATTACACATTGAAGTACACAGATTTATGTGTTGAAGCATCAGGCGTCCATTTGTTGCAGTGTGGAGTGCTGTCAGTTTAGTCCTCTGTGTGTGCAATAGGGAAGTTCTATGCACAGCTACTTCTGTGAGTTATCTAAAGCGATTTGGAAACCTCGTAAAATGGTCCACATTTCCCTGTTGCCCTTGATGAGAGAGCTTGTTCACAGTGCTCTACACACCTTGCAGGAGGATTAGNTGTGTGTGTGTGTGTGTGTGTGTGTGTGTGTGTGTGTGTGTGTGTGTGTGTGTGTGTGTGTGTGTGTGTGTAGGAGCAGTAGGAGCAGGAGTGGAAAGAAGAGTGTGGGCATAAGTAATATATGTATTGTCACTTTCTATTTGCTACACTAAAGCTTCACTGCACTCTGCTACCACGGGAGGAAACACTACCCACCTCGTTTAGCTCTGATCTTGCATTGGAAGAAGAAGGGGAAGAGTGAGCACAGGGCAGTGGTGATGGAAAAAGTGGCATAAAGTGAAGAAGTGATATAAGTATAGAAAATAACAGGAAGGAAGGGTTGAGTGAGGGAAAGAGGTGAATTGGAAAAAAAATATTTGTACATATATATGTCTATTTATTATCTTCACAGTTAATGATTCTTTTATATCTTGTGTGTGCAAACAGTTTGTTGTTTTTGATCCTTTTTCAGCATTTAATTGGTGTTATAGTACCAAATCTATGTGTGTTTGTTTGTTTGTGTACGCGCGCGCGTGTGTGTGTGTGTGTGTGTGTGTGTGTGTGTGTGTGTGTGTGTGTGTGTGTCACATTTTCAACAAATTTCAGACTGAAAACCAGTTAAATTGGGACAACATGCACATCTGGGGACAAAGCTGTGTCCCCAAAACACAGATTTTTGGGTCAGTGGTTAAGTAAAGGGTAATGGTTAGCTTCCAGGAAACTAATGCAAGTCTGTATAATGCCTCGAGAAGTAGCTTACAGTAAAAAAATATGTGTATATCTCTCTGTGTGCATGTGTACGCACCATGCAGCGTTGTTGAGAACTGCTCTGCTGCAGGAGGTGAAAGCTTGTACTTTTTCCATAGAAAGTATTTATGTTTTGGATAATATTTGATTATGGGTGCTGCGTATGTGTGTGTGGCTGTGTCAACCAGTTAAGCCCAAATGATCAGTTCTTTTATGAGGCAGTAGAAAAAAAAAACATGTTTATGCTGCTAATCCTTTAGCTGTGGGGCTATTAAACACACGCACATGGTGCGCGTACACACACACACACACACACACACACACACACACACACACACTAGTTGTTCATGTTGTAAACACAAATGGCTGCTTTGGGCTTCCAGCTGAACATAACTGACATCTTATTGAACATCGTTTGGCTCAAACACAGCAATTTATTTCCGCCAATTATTCAACTCAAATGTGAAGTGTCTCTTTTAATAGAAGATCAAAATTAGATCACAACATGTCATACATGACATTAGAGTTGCTGTTTGGAGTGTATATAAAGCGTGAATATATATTCTTAATAGGCCTTTATTCCAATGTCAAGGTGTGTTAAAAACTTCACCTTAAGATTTCATAACTACATTTCTATGATACTTCAGTCACAGCTTCATTGGATTTTCCAGTTGACTTAATGACACGCTACATATTGTTTAGACTGACCCTGATTAACCAAGCCACATCAGAGAACAGTGCATATCAGTCATTGAAATTACTGTCAACTTCAGCTGGTCCATTGTATTATCCCTGCATTAAAATCTATAGGAGACAATGCAAAACATGACCATGCTTGTATATCAGAATTTTATTATTATTATATTATTATAAAGCTTGTTTTAGTAGATTTTTTATATTTAAACAGGTGTACACAGTATAGGATTGAATCTTTAAAGGTTGTAAATACATGCCAAAACAGTATAATTGAATAGGCCATCAATATTCTGCTTGTCTGCAAAGAGAAATAATGTCTCAGACATTGTGGATAAAGACAGTCTATGTCTTTGTGTCTGTGACAGGGGAAGAGAAGCTTCAAGCAATAAACAGCATTTGTTGAATCAGTCAGCTACAGGCTATTTGTTCATGAATCAATGAATAAATATTGAATCCATATACTGCCCGAGTTCATCACTATGTTCTACGTTTAGAATGAAGCAGTATATTCAGTATTTAAATAATACTGCTATTTTATAGTACATATTATGAACAATAATATTGCTTGATTGGCAGTCATTTTACATAGTATGTTGAGAGATATAGGCTACCAACGTTACTGCTTTGGCAAAATTATTTAATACATATTATTGGCAAAATCACATCAAACAGCCGGTAGTTCTGTGTCTTTTTTTCCTGACAGCGGAGGTATGGTCTTGTGCATTTTGTTTTATTTTGGGGGCATTTCCTGCCCTAATGGTAGATCTGCCTGAGAGTGGAGCCTGCACCGGAAGCGTCCCCACAGAGGAGCTCTGCAGCCAGACTGTCTTGGCAGTGTCTTTAAAATCAGCATTCACGAACATGTCTGACAATGACAATGGGCACAAGAGCCTTTTCCTGCTGCAGAACAGAGATCTTGCTTGTACACACACACACACACACACACACACACACACACACACACACACACACACACACACATACATAATACCTATATTATACATTATGGCTTTATTTGGGATCCTTGGAGTTTGTAGAATACCAACAGCTTTGCAAATCTCATAGGGATAAGTATGTATTTTAAAGGAAAAAAGCAATAGCAACAAATTTTAGCCTCTGATACTGAAATCTCTTTTTCACCTTCCTGTGCTTTCTTGCAATCCATGTCAGCTCTGTTTCCATGGTAAAGCGCCGTAGTTAGTTTGTTAATGTACAATATAATAGGTTAGATTTTTGTGATGTGGATGTACGATTCATCTAAACTGCTCATTCTGGATTTGAGCTGTGGGCGAGGTAACTCATTGAATAACACATGAACATTTTCACTCTTAATGTTGTCTGTGCATTATATTTACACTAGTTAATATTAACCCCAGTACTCCTGTGAAAACCTCCCCTGACGGCATGGAGCAGTTGCTATGGTAATGTGTGCAGTACCTGCCTTGTTGTCAGCTGTTGCCATGGTTACAATAACAGTTTTACTATTATTTACTGATCACTGTGTGCCAGTGAGCCATGAAAGATACTGAGATATGATTTTTTTTTTCACCGCTCAGACTAGAATACATACTGAGGCTAAAATGTAGATAAACTGCACGACAAAATGTCAGATGTTTGTGCACATGTGTTGTAAATATTTGATGAATCTGTAGCTACACTTGATACAGCTTGATACACACATTTTTTAGACAAGGAGGTCAGGAACATATCTCCATCTTTTTTTTATCCTGGTAAATGTTTGCTTTCCAATGTGTTTCAGACGTATGGCAAGAACAGAGTACATCTTACTCACTGGTCCTGTAATCACACATCTAGACTAGGTTTCTGCAAAGGCAATCAAAAAGCAATAAGGGATAATTGTGCCAGGTATTTTTTTTAACTCAAATCCAGCCTACAACTATTAAATAAGACTTCTTATTAAATAAGAAATCTAAGCAGTATCTATGATGTATCTGTGATTAGGATGCTTTGATTAAAAGCACAAAATTAAATTTCAACCCAATTAGAGACATGATGTTTATATTTTTCTCAAGATTGAACATAAAGGAAATTATCTTATGTTTACGTCTTTACATATGATAACAACAAAAACTATATGCTGGCACCTGCTAATGTGATAAAATACTGTAAATGAGAGGCAGGAGATTAAGATATTCTTCCCCTTCTTTGTTCACATTTATAATTTTCATGCTGCGAGACGAGTCTGGATGCACCCTCCTCTTTCATTGGATCAAATCCCACCAAAGCTAGTCTCCTGTGTCTCCTGCTGTCTCAGCTAATAATAAAGCACAGTGAATATCCTGCCCACTTTCCTGTGGCTTAGCTGTAAAAAGGTTGAGGACCTCTGGCCGGGTGTGTAGTCCGCTATGCGTGGCTCTGTATCACATCTCTGTTCAACATGGTTATTACTCCCTCCAGTTAAGCAACGAGATATAAGGCATTCTTGACTACAGGCTCAAATATTTAGGAACATATAGAAATAGACATAGACTTGCATTGCATACCTCATTGACCATGTTAACTAAAATGGTAAGAAAATTAGCTTCATTTTTTGAGCCTTATAAGTCTTCACTGAGCTTCATGCACATGAATATAGCAAGTGACTTTAATGACCATCTTCTCTGTTGCAGCTAACAAAAAACATTTATTATTATATTCATGTTAATAAACATATTTTTATGCAAACATAAAGTATTCTTAATTTTAAGTCAAATTATTATTTAATTTTAAATTGTATGACTCTGCAGTTACACTGGACTGGTTAGTGGGGGGAGCCAATGGCAGCATCATAACAGGTTCACAGTCATAACTAAATTGTCCCCAACATGCATTTTATGTATATATTCACATGTTTATTATAAATGTCAGTGTTTCTGTTGGTATCAATTCTGAATGTTCAGAATTGTTTCAACTTTCTCTTGCTTCAATTTCCCATACAACAAAACAACCATCCATGTCAACAAAACAAGATTGTTGTAGATCTGGCAGTGACATATACACAACACTATAATTTGTCTTTCTTGTTCTATTCTGTACAAACAACAACAAAGCATGTCTTCCAGTCTTGAGAGAAGGATCTATCTGTTGAAGGCCCTGGGATTTCTTCCATTTTTTCACTTTTTTTTTTTTTTGGGAGGTGGGGCAGATATTTGAATTGAAGCTCTAAGGACAGATCGTGTTGCATCGCTGTACTGACTGTTAAGCTCCCCTGAGGCTAATTTGTGATATTGGGCTGCATGCATAAAATTGAATTGACTCTAAATTGACTTGACCACTGCCCACCTGGAACAGCCCCAACCTCTTACAGTGCAGCTCTCTATTGCAAAATAGGTGATTCAATTTGCACATGAGGTGACTTAGCAAGGAAAGGTATTAGAAATTACCTTATTGTCCTCTATATTCACTTATTTGATTTTTCAGTCTAATTAATTGTACAACTTTTGTTGAATTTGTGACATGCATGCTCCTATTTACATATTGCAATATCACATCCTTGCGCTGACTTTAAGAAATAGTTTACCCAGAAATGAAATTCAGTCATTATCGACTCACCCTTGTGCTGATGAGATATCCAGTGTGTTTTATTCCTCAAAGTGCAGCTAGAGACCTGGGGAGTTTTCATTCTGCACCGAAAATCCATATGATGAGCTTCAATCGCGTCCAAGGTCCATAAAACTACACAAAAACTTTGTAATATTCCTCCATATTACTTGTCAACTGCAATCTCAAGTGTCCTGAAGTGAAAACATGTAGAGTTTACTTGCAACAATGTTATTTAGTACATTTTTACAGACTAAGCTGTCACTATATACCGGAGCCCTACTGGAGGTGCTTAAAACTATTCTTTTAATGCAGTTCCAAAGTACCGGTGCCATTTATAATATTGACATGGGTATATACATTTTATTATTAAAAATCAAACTTTATAAATATGGAGACTGATTCTTCCTCTTCCTACTGCTATGCAAAAGAGAAGCCAAAATATCTCCTTTCCAGGATCTCTTTTCCAGAATGTCATTTGGAGCCAGAGTCTGAGAGTCTGCTCAGTAGAGTTGGACAGTGGATGACGGCCTTCAGCTATCCTGCCGTCAGAGCATCTGTCAAGTTTGACTGTATTTAACATAGATGAGACTTTATTTAACATATTTATCCAACATCATATCAGAATAAAAGAAATCACATGTTCCCTCGCTAGATCATGGCAAACTATTGTGTGGATGGTAATTGGTTCTCTTCTCACAGTCATGGCATTATTAAAAGTATCCCTGTGACTGTCAACTTTGGATAAAATAGTAAATAATATTATATTTCAATTCAATTGCCTCAGTTTCAGGTTCCAGGCATTGTGCTTGTGGGTTTACTGTCACATTGTCATGGCTTACGGAGATACTTTAATAAAACAGAGTCATCATTAAAAGTATTAGTAACACATGTGCCCTTCCTACTATGTGTCATAATGGCTGCAGAAAATGGGCTACTAACTCTGCTTATTCTCTTACATGATTTTATCTTTGTGACACGTTTTTTCTCGTTTTCTCAAGAAAGAAAAAAAAAAATATTCTGGTTACACATTTTCTTTTGCTTTGTATAGTAAATAAATGCAGGAATAGTGTTCATACACCACTACATCTTACGCATCAGCCTATAGACCTTTAATCTCAATAGACAGATCATTATAAATCAAAATCAATGGGTACTGGAGCCCAGGAGGAAACTAGAGTATACTCTTTTCTTTAATTGCATTAATTGCACCTAATAAATAACAATTACAGGATAAGCTGTGTGCTCTAGTTTCCTCCTGGGCTTCACTAGCTGCAGACTGTGATCTACACCCCTTTGGAAAGGGAAGTAAACCATGGACTTCATGGAAAGAAGGAATTGTGTGTATGTTGAAAGGTACAACCCAAGTAAATGTGGTTCCTATGGTAATGCGACCTAAACATATGGAAACAAATCCAATTACTTTATCTCTTGATTTTTGCCCTTTGCCAACTCAGATTTTCATTTTGTGTGTTTCTCTCTATGTTCTGTAGCGTTCCCTCACTCTGTCTGGCGCTCAGTAATGGAGGTGATTTGGAGCAGACTCTTTGGAAGGAAGTCGTTGTGTCTAAGTACCACAGATTTAGGCTTTAAATGAAAGAGAGCAAGGGAAACAACACATTCACCAATCTGTCAGATGTCAGATTTTGGCGGTCTGTGTGTGTGTGTAGGTGTGTGTGTTTGTTTGTTTATGTTCGTGCATGGTTGGCTGTGCTGGGGATGAGTGCAGTGAAGAGGCAGTAAACTGAAAATTTTGTAGAGTTCGCCAAACCATGGTAAGGGTGTTTATATGTGTGTGTGTGTGTGTGTGTGTGTGTGTGTGTGTGTGTGTGTGTGTGTGTGTGTGTGTGTGTGTGTGTGTGTGTGTGTGTGTGTGTGTGTGAGAAGAGGCACTACCATGTTATGATTTGAGTTGCTGGAAGCCTAAATACACAGTCTTGGTCTCAACAGTCCTTCCCCTCTAGCAGTTTCCTTGCACGTTTGTATTTCACCGTCGTCTTTTTTTTTTTTTTTTTTTTTTTTTTTTTCTGTCAGTCTTTCTGTTAAGGTACCTTTTCTTCTCTACCTCTCCTGTCTTTCTCCCCTCTCGAGTCTTCCGGTTCCACTGCGGGACCGTTCCCAAATGACAATTGTGGAGCTTGGCAGAAAAGTTGGAAGAGAGACAAATGCCATCCTTATTTTTATTCTGCTTGAATAATCCTTGCATGTGATAAAATTAAAAGTTCAGTGTGTAAGAATTGGCCACCTGATCCAAACTAATGAGGGGATATCAACCCTCCAGTTTCCCCTACCTTACCCTTGACCCTTCTACCCAAATGCATCACCCCACAACCATAACCATTCACTAAATATAGTATAAGGCTTACTGAATCTTTACCAAGGGGCTGCAAGATATTAAAATGCTACAAACATTAAAGACAGCAGTAAAATACAAAGGAATTGTGTTGATAAGAAAACAATGTAAGTAGTTACGCACATGTCACTAGGGTAGGTGTCACTAATAGTAAAAAGTTTTCTGCCACACTGCACTATTTTTTCATTAACTGGATGCCATTTTGCAAAAAAAAAAAAAAAATCAACTAGAGAGATAATCTATTGATTTGATAAACTATTTCAATATTGATCTGACTGACTGTGCTACAGTGCCAAACTGCCCATGCCAGTTTACACATAGCTAGTGTAACTCAGTGTAATTCATCGGATCAGCTAACATGTTGTGTTGCTAACAGTGTTCAGTCTTACTGCTGCAGTACATTACATATAGATATTTGACATAATATCAAAATGTTTATTTCTTTACATGCTGTTGATTATTTGAGCTACTTATAGTACATTTTAAACTAAAATTCATACACATTGAACCATTAAGCCTGAAAAGTTTTGTGTTTTTCATGTTAAAGGAGCAGTAAAGGTGGGCGGATGCACACACAGATGCAATTCGTAGTTGCATATTGTTTCAGTGCTTTAGTCTGACACACAGTTGTCAGACTGAGAGTGGGATATTTTCAGTAATGACTCAGCTACACAGAAAAGAACTGAGAATGTTTTGTGAACTAAATATACTGTTCAAGACCTGCGTTGTGCTTTAATGCCCAGAGCTGTGTCCTGTTCCGTGCCTTCTGTCTTACTCAGCATCTTTAAATGGCTGTAAAACTATTGCCAGAAGTCCTTCTTGCACTGCTGGCTTCTGGAAGTTTTTAATAGTGTCTAGTAATTTTCTATTTACTTTCTTTAACTAAATTCATGTTGCTAATCAATTTCAGGCAAATGTCTGCTTAGTGGATGGAATAGGATTTGTGTTTTTATGACACTAGCTTGTTGAAAACCTATACATATTTATACTGGGTATTGTATTTTTCATCAAAATTACTGCAACTTTAAGTCAGTAAAGTTGTAGCTTTTACAGAATTCATGCAACCACTGAGGATATTGTTGTGTAAATATCAGCTTGCTCTGTTTTCTGTCATTAAAGTTAAGTCATCACTATGACTTTAAAAATCAATTACCAGTACTCATCTATCAGATGATGTGGTCCAAAAATTTTGCAAAATTCTACTTAGAATAAATCCGGGTTGAAAGTGAGTTATTTTTTTTCATATAGAATAGTGCAGGCCAACCCTAACCCTATAATGTTTGGGGGCACACATATTTTATCACTCGCTGCTTGTTAGGGTGTAAACATACTGTTTAGCAAAAAATAGGTTAATGCATGTGGTTTTGGCCAAAGTATACCACATATTGCACCGCACACAGGTGCATTATTACTACTTTTATGTCATGTTTGAACCCGTGTAATCTCAAAAATACATCTTCAGCACCTGTATTTATACATATGGCCATTAGATATCTGCTTTCAGTGAATTAACTGAAAAATAACAAAATATTATCTAAATACCTAACCTAATACTTTAATTAAATTCTGAGTTAAACACTGGACTCCTCATGTTCTGTCCCTTTAAATCATTTTATATAAAAAGACTAAGTGCCAAGTGTGTAGCTAATATTAATTTGGTTTTGCTGTATAATGTCCCCAAGTGATTATCTTCAGCATAAATGCAGCAGAGAAGAGAGATAAAAACCTGAACGGAGGCTTACATAATAATAAGCCATGAAGGTAATGTGACCAGCCATTAGAGGCTGTAGCCTGCTAGTGAATCAGGTGAGCTCATAGAGAAAGCTGCCAAGATTAACCAACCACACATGGCTATACTCATACACATGGACACAGACACACACACATGCACACTCATAGACACATGCAGGTTCATATGGAGGGCTTGCATGAATATACAGAAGATAATGACACGTGGAAATGTATACACAGATGCAGCACATGATTCTGGAATAATTTTCACGCAGATTGTCAATACTAGTTTGGTTGCTGTGTAAATGTGTGCTTTGTTTAGCTTGGACACCTGGTATGTTTGTTCTCATTCACTAATGGGTGCATATATTGTGCATTTGAGTGAGAGAGGTGAATATTAAGTAATGATGTTAATATGCTTGCATGTGTTTTTACGCATTTGTGCATTGTGTAATCAATGTATTTGTATGTGTGTGTGTGTGTGTGTGTGTGTGTGTGTTTGTGTGTGTGTGTACAGCTCATGCTTTGGTTTGTGTCCAGATGTCCATATGCTGCCAGGCAGGGCAGGGCATATGGCCATCTGGTGGAAGATAGAAATACAACCAATAGGCTTTGACCTTTTGATTTGGTTTCTGTAATGGGGCGTGTGCTGTGTGTGTGTGTATAATGCTCATCTGACTTCTAGACTCACAGTTTTGCAGTAAAGGTAGCCTTTAACTAAATTTTGGGGTCTTTCCTATGTTTTCGGCATGTGTTGGTGCATCACTCTCTATTGGAGAATTTAAAATAATGTTATTTTTCTCCTTTTCTGATGTGTGGTGATGCAAAGGATTATATCTGAAGGTTATCTTTTATGCTCTACATTTTCACTTTTGAACAGACAACAATAGAAGTAGCACTTCAGGTTCCATGTATGATGGGAGATATGTGTAAGCCAATGATACATTGCATTGTAGGCTTCTAGGCAAAACAACATAATAAAAGACAGGAAGCACTTCTGACATTACTCTATGATGTCAGCCGGTTTGACCTCCAGGTAATCCTTAGTCATAACTTTTTTTTACGCCGAATGTTGAATATTCAGTATAACTAAAAAACATCCTTCTGCCTTGTCCTATGATCCTGAAAAAATCAACTGTTTGCCATTGATTACTTTACATGCAGTAGGTACCTACTTTATAGTTCACTATGTGAATTTGGGGCAGCGTGTGTTTTGTGTTTGATTGTGTTGGCAAAAAAGAACCCTTTTTACCACCCACTGCTAAAATGTGTGGTCACACATGACAGGTTTATCAAATACTGGTGTTTTAGTTATTCTGAACCATAAACCCGATCTAAACACAGAGACTGTAATCATTTTTTAACCCCTAACTTAACCTGATAATCACACATTGAGAAGTCACTTGGTTCCTTTATGACACATCTTTGATCTTTAATATTTGGCTTGCTTACAGTATGAAATAGGGTTTAATTGGAAAGTATAAATGTGTCATTTTTTAAAAAAAGAGTTATAGATTCACTGTTTAATATCCAATAATTAACCTCTACAGATATATTGACATATCCAGTAAAACCTTGTATATTTACTATCGTTATGTCCTACATCCTGCTCTTTGTTTCTCTTGTTCTCTCCTGGTCACTGGCTCTACTACGTACAGTACTTGCTTGTGTAACCCGGCAAACCGTAAAGCAGTCAGCATGTCTGATTTATGAAACAGTAAGGCAGTAAAAACGATACTGTGGGGTCAGCACTATGATCCTCTGGAGAGCTGCGAGTCCCTCAGACAACTTGACCAGAGCACTGAAGCACTGCCACTTATTAAGTGCAGCACCTCATTTTAAAGATTTTATGAACTGATTGGCCTAGGTGTCATTTGTTATGAGAAAGATTAAGACTAAACAGTGTTTATATGTGTGTGATAAATGATCATTGTGAAGTTTAACATCCAGTTTAACAGGATTTATACAAGAATACATTTGGTATAAGAGGGTTAAAATGTCTCCATGTGTGCATGTATATTTGAGCAGATTATGATTCATACATACATGTAATGAATCACATGTGGATTATCTGACATGTAGTGGTGATAATGTGTCTAGTGTGCAGAGGAGGCGATGGGAGAGAGAAGAGAGAAAATAGAAGGGAAACCAGAGGGGGGTGATCTGCCCCCTCCTTATCCCCACTCCACCCTACCCCCATCTCCCTTGACAATATGGAACGTGAAGACTAGTTTAGGGAAAGGAGGAGAAAGAGGATAAGAGGGTGGAGTGGAGGAATGAGAGTAAGAGAAGAGTGAGGGAAGAGAAGAAAATGCAGAGGAAGACAATCAAAGAAAAATGTAAACACGATGGTTGAAATGCAGACAAAGGACACAAAAATACGCCAACTTCCTGTCCTCAACTCTCCTCTCTTTTTCTCTCTCTCTCTGAACACTTCTCTGGAATTCTCTGACTGTGGTTGGTTACTTAGCAACCAGAATCCTGTCGAAATTGTGTCAGAGAGACCGAGAGAGAATACTGCATGATAAAAGTGGCCCTCCTAATCGCTATAATCACTCAGGATGTTTATGTCTGACAGTCTTCCATGGTACGCATGTTGTCACTATTAAGATACTCCAATGATATCATTTACACAGGCCTAAAGGAAGTAATTTACACACAGCGAAGTCCCAATATAGCCTTATCTTAAAGTCCCTTATGGGTTTGGATTATGCTATATTTTACTTAATGTCAACAAATTCCATGAAAAGGCCAAAACCTAGAATGCTTTAGGCTACATCTAAATACTTGTCACACTTGTCTACCCTGTGTGTGACTTCTATGAAGACATAAACAGAAAACAGATCACATATACGGCCTATTGTTTTTTGTTTGTTCGGTTTTTTTTATGTTCACTAATTTCCTGAAACACCTAGACACTGTAGCTCTTACAAAAGGTTCTTAAGAAGTAAATGGTTGGGGGCTGTTATTTCCTGTGAGTATGTGCAGCTACCTGAATGATCTATATGGGAATGAGTCAAAAAATAAACTACTTTGACTGAGTTAATTATAATTAAGTAATCGTCTAATGCAAAGTCATTGCTCATTGGAGTTTTCAGTTTTCAGAAATGTACAAGTATGATGAAAAAATAAAATATATATACAAATATTATCCTTCAACCAAGGAATAATGTGTGCCAATATTAGCTTTTGAAAATCTATCATGTAGGGTATTTTAAGGGAAGTGAATTGGTGTTTATTAATATAGAACATGCAGTAGAGCCAACACCTCAAGGTCGAGCTGAACGTTTGGACCATTTCAGTCATGTTCTTTAGCCTCCAGTGTGTGTGTATTTGAGATGGTACAGGTTTAAGGCCAGGCCCCACCAGATGCAGCTGCTCTATTTAGGGCTCTCTCTCACTCTTTCTCTCCTCCCTTTTCCCTCTTTACACTCTGCCACACATGCATACACCTGCACATGCACATTATGGCACAGATGCCGTATCTCACCTTGGGATGTCTTTTTGTTCAGGCATGTTATATGTCAGGACTGTTTCAGTTCAGTGTTTCATTCTGCAGTTCAGCAGAGAAACAAAAACACTTGTCTAAACTGTTCCTGGAAAT
>JANJYP010082814.1:0-17740 GCA_024605115.1 Rastrelliger brachysoma | reverse complement strand
TCGGAACGTAACCCCCGCGATAAACGAGGGATTACTGTAATTAGTAATAATAAAGCGGGGCCATGTGTTTAAAACTATTGCAAAGGAGTGGCAACAGCTGTGCATAAGATACATTATGTACACAAATCAACCAGTCAGTAACAAGATGAAAGCAAGTCAGGAAGGCAATCTAAGTTTGATGAAGATTGATTTCCTATATCTGAATAAAATCAGTGTGTGGGATGCTGTATCGGTAAACAAAATGTGTACTAACAAAGATTCCATGAGCACTTTTTCATTCTTGGATTTGAGTTTGGTGTACAGATGGCCTGGCTGTTGGATGTCTCATTGATATTTGCAGTGACTTTCAAGAGATTTGCCAATATCGCAGCCAAGCTAAAGAGAATCAATTAAATTGAGGATTTGTTGTTGTGCATTCAAAATTAGTCAAATGGTGAAGTATATATTAAAAGCAGTCTGTGTGTAATATCCATTGTGGCAAACAGCTAAATAATGAACCTACACAGTTTTTGAGATCTTATATATGATAAAAATAAGTTTACATTTTGACAGTGCTTTGCTTTTGTTCAGCCTGCGGCTGTATCCATTGATTCACCTCGGTTAACTACTCCTAATGGATAATGGCTTGAATGAGTCCATTAATCCTCTGATTCATGTCCTTCTGTCTGGCAGCATCAAATATAGCATCATTACCTCCCATTATAGCCAATGCTGACATTAGTAGCTGGTATACAGCAGCTATCTAATCACATTAAGAGTTTATGTAATTACAGCCCTAAAAGATTTGATCTCATGGAGGCATGGAGAAACATGATTTGCAGTGATAAAGAATGCATACTGTAAGTTTCAAAGTCATTTGAAGAATACAGAGAACAAGTAATATTTGTAAAGATTAAAAGGTTGGTGCTTTGGATACATGTATTAAAATGACTTTCTATTTTGCCAAACACAGTTCACTATTCTACTAAATCATTTGGACTCAAGAAATGAAAGAAAGCTTAGCAAGAATAGGACTATACTGTAAATTTTGCTTCAGCCTCAACAAACATTAATTGGCTTGATACTAGTTTGTGTAAGAAAAACAAGTCACATATTCATGTCATCAAGTTACATTCATTGGTATTGATTTCCATCGGTGAAAAAATTTTATGATTGGACAGGATAACTATGCCTTGTGAGAAATCCAAACAAATAAACAAATTAATGCTGGAAAAAGGCTACTTTAATATTACGTAAAATATTAGGCTGAACGACATTAGTTCCACAGATGTGACAATTATCCCATTACTTATGGTTAATGCCTCACTTTTTATCAGATGCAAGCCATCCAAGGCACTGCTACAGTTAACTCTGGACGTAAACAGTGAGCACTTGTTTGTTTTGCCGTCTGCTCTGGATTGCTTCTTTCTCTTTGATCAGTGAAGGAGAATTCGTAAAGAGTGGTACATGCAGGGACATGACGGCGCACATTAGCACACACAGAACAGCCTGTAGGCTGCAAGCAGTTATACTGGGGTGTCGATTTTTCCAGAACGACCTGTATTTATCTCAGCAGGTAAACAGCGATCTTTCTTCTGAAGACAGTAGAGAACTAACATGGCTTCGCACAGGAACATGCATGAAACTCACATAGAAACATGAACATATACAATATATTGAATTTGTCTTTCTTCTTTCCCTCACATCCATTGTGCCTGCACAGAATCATGACAACTTAAAAATTCCTCAAACATAAATTAAGGAAAGCTTTTACCATACCCATTGGTAAACCATACAAATCCCAACCAAAATGATAGAGGCATTTTATTTAAGGTTTGTTATAGGTGCTAGTTTGCTTTGTGATTCTGTGCTGAAAAGTGGTAATCAGTGTCTGTGTTGCTGTCATGATACACAAGAAGGGGTTGGCAAACTCCACCACATTAGGTCCTATATTTTAGTCACTGACGCAACAACCATCTGCGATCAACCAGTCAGCAAGCCTCCATTTACGACATCTTTTAATTTAGTCATGGATAGTGAAATTAGTGCCATTTTAAACAAATTGAAATCATCCACATGCTCACTAGATCCTACTCCAACTAATTTTTTAAATCTAGCTTCTTGTACCTTTCTAATGACACTACCAGAATAGTCAACACTTCTCTACAGTCTGGTATTTTATTTGCTGGTATCATGGTGAAACCTTTGCTCAAAATACCAGATATTGACACTAGTGACTCAGCCAATTATAGGCCGATTTCAAATCTTCTTCCTACTTAATCATCTCAACAATAATAATTTATTGGACAAATTTCAATCTGGCTGTCACACCACAGTACAGAAACTGCCTTATTAATGACCTTAGAATCACAGCTAACTCAAATAATGTTACTGTCCTCTTTTTACTAGACTTAAAACTGTTGATCATTCTATTCTAATTTATTGACTTGAGAAATGGATAGGTCTTTTGGGTGCTGCCCTGGACTAGTTTTGTGCTTACTTGTGTGACAGGAAATTCTTTGTTAGCCTAGGTGATTCTGTATCATTTGATGTTGAGTATGGTGCACTTCAGGGGAGCATCCTTGGTTTGATTCTCTTTTCTTTATATAGGCTCCTTCTAGGTAAAAAAAAAATAAATCATCATAATGTACATTATCATTGTTATGTGGTCTCACAGATATTAACACCTGGATGAACAAAAATTATTTAAAACTTAGCGAGCAGAAAACAGAGATTTTATTTGTTGGTCCATAAGAAGAAAGGCAGAAACTTCAGTCAAACTTTGGTAGTTTGTTTCAGCAGATTAAATCAGGTTACAAACCTAGGAGTGATTCTAGAGTCTGATTTATTTTATTCACCATTTTGATAGAGTTGAAAAAATATCATTTTTTCACCTTTGAAACATTGCTAAAATTATATTGTTTCAAGATAATGGTGAAATACTTATATATGTTTTTTATCACTATCCATTTGGATTATTGCAACTCACTGAATAAACTCATTGAATAAACTACAAATTATTCAGAACTCTGCAGCCACGATTTTAACTAACACAAAAAAGGGTTAGGGTTATCACATTAGCGCTTAACTTCATCATTGCACTGATTGCCTGTTTCTTTGACTTTGTTTGCAATAGTGTGCATGGAGCAGCTATATTCTCTTTGTAAATTTGCAGCCATTGGGTTAGGGTTAGGGTTAGGGCTAAATATTACAGTATGTGACATTATTTGAGATGTTTTGCCAGTTTGTAAAAGTTTCAAAGTTTCAAATAGCAGTAAAAGGGATAAAGGTGAAGTCCTTAGTCTTGGGTTAAAGTGTCCACTTAGATCTTGATCAGAGACATTTTTGTAATTGTTTTCAATGGGAGTGAAGCCTTTTGATCACTGTTTTTGCTTTTTGAGGACCTCAAGTTATTCTGCCCTGTGCATCTCACATTCTTATTGGGACCCTTCTAATGGAAAATAATTCAACTCAAGAGTGGAAAAGCACCTAACAACCTAACCTCCATTTTTTGTCATTTCTCCTGCTCAACAAGTAGAGATAACGGTCATGAAGCACAAAAAAGACTGGTCTGGGACAAACTATAGTATCTATTGCTGGTTACCTGGAGCTATATGACATTATCAGATGCAGTGACCATGATCTGAACAAAAACAGTAAGTCTGGAGTGATTTACTTCACAGCAAAAAAGTGGTTAGGCTAAGAAAAGGTGATTCAGTGGTTGCCTAGTAACAATTTAAAAAAAAAAAAAGATGGAGCTGCTCTTTTTTCCAAAAAAAAAATGACAGGCTTAAACAAAAAGGCAGTACAGTACATCTCTAATATTACAACTTGAAAACTTGCCCCGATTGGGGCCTTGTAGTATACTATGCAAAAACTTGAACAGCAGAAAGTTTACATTGTATAGAAAAGTAATGAGAAACATTAGATTTGAAAGAATGTGTGGTATCTACAGGAAAATGACAACAAAGGGCCCTATTCTCATCGACCCACTACCTCAGCCTTCTGCCTCAACAAGCACATTTTATGAACAGGAAATAAACTAACACACAAGCAACTAAAAACCACCTCATGTTTACAGCATGAATATCAGCTGACCCCCAAACCCACACCCCATCCCGTGCATGCATGCATCTGCAGTCTCCCAGGCAGACAGAGTGTTGATGTAACCATGGGTATGAGATAGTCTGAGTTCCTGTCAAGTAACTCAGCATGAGCTTAATGAAGAAACAAAAAGGAAACCACTGCACATCTAAAGCTGAAAAGCTACAGAGACCGGCATTCACCAATGGTTCTGTGTACGGCTTATGTACAAATTGTTGTGTGTGAGGGAACAGGAAGATGGAGCAGTCCAGCCTGCAGTCCATTATCAGTTTCCATTTCCTTCCCATCATTCTTGTCTTTTAGTACCATTTCTTCCTACTGGATTCTCTGTGGTGCTGTGCTTTCACCCATATTTTCACTCAGTTTCACCCTAACCATAGTGCTTTTTCCTCTCCATTTTCTGCATTCACAACCCCCCTTGGACCTCTACCCCCATACCTCAGACAAGACAAGCATCTCAGTGCCTCATCTGTTCAATATTTCACCACTGGTGGGAGGATGTTTTATTTACTGTGCTGAGGACACCCGCAGTGACTCACTCACAACAGAGAAGCATAGCACAATACAGTAGCTGCAGAGCTGCAGGTCAAGAGGTTACAGGTGGGAGATCCAAAGTAAGAAAGGACAACCACTGTGATTCCTCAATGTGTACAATATATGTGTGCATGTGTGTCTATGAGTCACAGTGGTCATACAGAGAGGTCAAAGCAAAACAACATCACAATTAGCCGAACAGAAACATACACATGGGAACATAGCATATGAAAAAGATAGTATGGATGCATTTGTGAGCCACAAGGCAAGGCAATGCAAGTTTCTTTGTATAGCACCTTACCACAACAGTACCTCATATAAAAGGTATTAAAACAAAATGTATAATGAACACAATCCATTATAAAAAAAGGCAATAAAAATAAAATCAGTTAAATGTTGTGCAAAGATAAGCCGAAGAAAGACCTAATTCTGTCCCCATCTCAAAGCTCACAACAGTATCAATTACCCATGTCTTCTTCCCTCATCTATAAAACAGCTAGGACAGTTTGGTGGCATGGCAGTTCATGATGTGAACACAAAATTTGTGTAGACGTCAGTGGAGCTGAAGTCTCTGCCAGGTGAAAATGATCGGGGTCAGTCAGACACAGACATTTCCAGTAATAGGCAGTATTTACAGTAAATGGCAGCTTTTTTCACAAAGGAAGAGTGACTTTATTTTATTCTCTGAAATCACCACAATTGTTACTATAGTTACAGCAGCACAATAGACACTAATGCAGAAGCTGTGAAAAGCGGCTGATTTGTGTTTTGCAAAGACAAAGCTGCTCAAAACAATAAAGGAAGTAACACATCAGTCATGATCAATCATATTTTCATTGTACTTATGAAGGCTGAAACAGCATATAGAGGGCTATAAGGCTAGATGAGTGAAACCCTTTTGTAACTGACTCCACAGAAAGAGAGGTTAAGAGAGGGTGAAAAGCAGAAGGAGAGAAGAAAATACACTGCAGAAGCTAATAGAGATTGTCCCTAAATTAATGGGACATTTTGTAATCTAAATATAAACAAGAGGGTAAACACCACCAATACCCAGAACTAAAGAACTAGAACCTGCTTTTTCTAAAACTGACATGTTTTTAACAAAGGGGCTATCTGAGTAACATATTTTTAAATGCTTGTTTACATGGAGGAAGCCTGTGTTTTCAATTTTAATTATGATATTTATCCATGTCTGAGCCATGACAGACAGACTCATCGGTCAAGCCTGGAAATAATTTGTATTCATTTTTAAATACAGGTTGCTTCCTAAGACATGCCAATGTTATAATTTGACATACGCAATAAAACATATCTGACATATTAATTATGGCCTTACATCACAACTGAGACAATTGCAATCAATACTCATTTATGAGTTTTGTTTCATTTGGTGTTTAATTTGGCTATGTTTCACATTCATTTTACTTTTTTAAAAACTTTTTGTAACTGATCATATCTCAAGTAAAGGATACATAAGTAATAAAACAAGCTACAGTAATCATTTAATATTTCAAAGAGAAAACCTTATATATGAAAAGTTCACTTTAATTTTATAATTGCTGTTTGGGAGATCATGTATCACACAGTGTTGTATAAACATTTTCATCTGTTATACACCTTTTACCTTTACTGTATTAATTTTCATTCATTTTTCATCACAATAGTTACTATTATGATTTGTCATAAAACATGGTGAGCATTGTTTCCAAACATATATCTAGATATTCTCATTCATCCTGGTCATAGTTATTTCTGGGCAACAAATTGAATTGAAGACAACTGGACTTAAATTTGTCTGGGAAGACATTTCACTTCTTATTCAAGGGGCTTCATCAGTTTGTAACGCATCAGTCTGACTAGTCCTCACTAGTCTGACTTCTCATACTGTTTTGAGGGTATCCAACCAATGTTTCCAAACATTTCCATTCTCCAAACATAACTGACATATCACCACAGATGTGATTGGTGTTATGCCTACTATAGGTACGGAAGCAACTGTACCAGAGTTGAACAAGAGATATACTTTGGAACATTTGTATTTTTTAAGGTAATATAACTACACATAGAGAACATAGAGACAGCTGCATGTAAAACTGACCTGACAGACTGTGGAAATGTGCAGAAACCATGTTAAATTAAACAGTAACGATATTTACAATGATGTGTTCTACTAGGAAGACCTTCTTACCTTTCTATAAAATACAAGTTGTACTGGAAAATTATGAAAAATTGAAGCTTTATGAGTCAACCAGCACAAGGCTCCTCAAATCAAGATGAGGGAGGTCATCTGGTGCTCACAGGGAGAAGGCATCATTTAGTGTTTAGTGCCCAACAAGAAAATACTTTTCACAGTCACGTCTGGGTATCAAGGCCTCTGTGCTCTTCCCTTGCCCAGACACACTCTGCCAGCTAATTACGGAGCCTATTGAGCTGAACGAGAGGGATGAACAAAACCTGTCTCATTTGGATAAAGACATTTATAAGCCACCAATGCTTGACACACAGATAATATGTATGCCAAAATTACACAAGTATGAAGCTTTAGCACTGATTAAAAAAGTTTTCAATTGGCAGAGCACTTCAGAAAGAGCAACAATGTTTTCCACATTTACTGGAGAGTAGGTAAAGTGTTTAATTAATCAAGAAATCAACTCATATTATTCAAATGAGGTATGTTTGTATTTCGCTATGATCTTGGGGTATCAGTAGAGTGAGTGATGCAGAATTTGAGAAGTTCACCTGTTGATAACATGCTGCGGTGGTGCAAAGTAGTGGTGTGTTTTACTGACATTGCACTGCATATAGGTAGCGATTCCTTAGCTACGTCTTCATAGGTGAATTTTTAGTACAGCTGGCCCCTGTTTACTAGCTGATGTAAAAGTTCCCACTGCTCTAGAAATCCAGCGTGCAGCTACTATTGAATGAGCCACAATGCTTACTGGAGATATCTCTTTTTTGGTAAAAGGCTTTCATGCAAGGAAATGGATTGTGTGTCCTGAACAACTGGACCCTTTTAAGTGTGAAACAGTTTGAGGGGTTTGCATCAACAGCAAACAGCAGCAATAGTAACTTTACACAGAAAAGAGGAGCAGAGCATATGACGGAGATGATTCTTACTAAAATTTGAAAAAAATAGTTATAAAACAGGGAAAATCAGACATAAAGCTGAACCTCTGTTTAATAATAATTAAAGGCCTGGTTTTCCCTTTGGTTAAAGTAAATAACGGTCATGACCTTGTTGTGGGAATTTACATTATCAAGATACTTATCAATAGCATACAAAATTAAAGAGCGATAAGTAGCATTGCATCCTCTCCTCTTCAATGACCTCTCTTACAGAGCTGATGAACAGCGAGTCCAGCTCCAATGTGCAATGAGAAGCAAGTGGAACAAAAGCTGCTAATGAGATCAAAGTGGAGAGCTGTTTCCTCCCAGCTTGATTCATTCACAACACCAAACAGTCTATGTGTGATATCATTTCAAAGAACTAGCCACATGCCACAAATTAGCTAGTGACATGCCTGAAATTAGCCTTTGTTCTGCACTGAACCACGCTGACTCTGAGTAATTGGGACTATGATGCAGGATGAGGGAAGGGATGAGTGTGAGGCTGATATTGTGCGCTTGAGAGACAAACAGAAAGAGAGAAGTTGTATTCTTGGTGTTAATCACTGCAAAAATATTAAATAAAAAAAAAATAGTTCAAAACTACATATACAGTATGAATCCATTAAAGCAACTAACTAAAGAGAAAGAATGTCAGAAACTGTTGTCAAATAGGCTATTAGTTCTTCACCTTAATGCACAAGAAAGAATGGGGATGGACATTGGAGCAGGGGGTAATTAATGATCATTGAGCTCATAGATATGAACAAAGAGCTTGTAAAAGCTCTTTTTAAATGCAGTTAATACAACTTCAGCACACATTATACAGCACAACTTTTACTCTGTTGTGAAAATTGTATGTAACTGCTTCTTTCAAAATATTAAAAGAAACATGGTTGTAATTATCTTCAAAGCTGTTTTTTGGTCCTGAGTCTTGAACTCAGATTTATGCTCCTCTGTGCTGCAACATTATCTGGCAGTATGTACAAGTTGATACCTTCCAACTGAAACATTAAATGCACCTAAAATAGCATTCCTCCCTTTATGCTTTGGTATAAGGTTATTTGGTTAAACTGGGTGTCTTCTCTGCATGCCTTTATATAATACCAAAAAGAGAGCTGTGTAACAACAACCTGCCCTTTCTGAATTCAGTTACCTAAAAGAACAAGGTAAACTTAACATCAAGCTGTACAGAAAACCTCAAATGCAGACACTGCAACCTTTTGGCTTTCACCATCCACTGGAACAAAAACAGGAGTAATCTCTGCTGTGTACACTGTGACAACTTGTCTACACAGCAACAATACCCACAAATCGAAACAAATCAAAGTGAGGAATGGATCACAGTATTAGTCAGGGCTATTTTGTCATCCTGTATACTTACTATTGCCATTCATTGTAACCCATGTAGAAAACATTAAAGGATAAACATGTTTTGCTTTTTACTGTGTAAAAATTGGCCATCTGACCCAAACAAATAGGGGGCATCCTAACTGCCCCACCACCATTATCACTCACTGAATAAAGCTAAACGTAAAGATAAACGTTTACAATGAATCTCTGTGGCAGCATCATGACATCAAAATGCTATATAGACTTTTTTTTTTTTTAGTCAGAAAGCAGTTGTGCCACATAGATAAGTTATAATATAACAACTAAACAGTTACACACATGCTCCTGAAGTACAGTAGGTGTAAATCATAAAATGTCGCAGAACTCGCTCATGGTAAAAAAAAGCGCAGTTTTCTACCATACATCATTTTTTTCATTCACTGCACTCCACTGCACAACACAGTAAGCTGATAGTGGCCTAAGTTATAATACAATATATTATGTTGTCAATTGGCTCATAGCAGCACACTCATAGCTGCTTTTTCCCTTTCTTCTGCTAAACTCAAATTCTGGCAAAATCTTATACTGTATATTTAAATATTTAAGAATTGGAATATACATGTTAGATATAAATCATGGATAGTTTGAAATACAAATCACTGTAATGGTGGTTTGTGAACCAAACACATAAAAGAGTAATGTCCTCAAATCATCTAAAAAGTAACAACAATAATAAAAAAAAGTTTTAGCGTTAGTTCCAACTATATAGGAACTAATGCTATAAAAGTTAAGGTCTCTTTCTGGCCAGTGTATTCTGATTTTATTTTATTTTTTTTTACAATTAAAGACAGCATCAAAGACAATTAAGAAATCCTTCAGAGAAAAGGGGATTCATAATGTTCAATGAACACTAAAATATCATTACGAAACCACTACTGGAAGAATATTTAATTTTTTACGCAAAACCATTCTATTTTTCCAAATAATAACATGAGGAGCGAAGTTATGCTTTTAAGTTAAATAACATGCCAGTAGCATTTGTAGTGGTGCATTGCACTTAAGACTTAAAACTTAAAACCACCAACAGAAATTATCCAGTGGAGAATAAAGTAACGCTTGATCCAATTAATTTCAAAGGTGTAATTTAATGTGATGAAGCTCCAAAAATTAAGGCCATCCTTACTGTATTTGCTCATTAAAACCAACTTTTTAGAAACTTTTTGGATAATGAGCACAATTTTTACAAAGTAAAATGATTTGAATAGTTTATTCCAGTTACAATGTACATTACAAAAAAATTTAACAAAATAAATTTAAATTTAACAAAAAACATGAAAAAGAAACTTCATCTCAATGTCATCTTTTGTTTTACACGTGATCTACATATAACAAAAGTGCCGTATGCTAACCTTGCTAGAGATAAACACTGCCTCTTAAAGATCAGTCGAATAAAAACCATTGATGACATTTCTATTTCATGTTTCAGGTTTCATATAGGGTTCTACAGTGACATCTATATAAATAACAAAGGTCTTTACAGATAAATCAAAAACTGATTCAACATAACAATCTATAATTGTTAATAATTCACATTTTTTAAGATTTTTTAAAATGACAACCAGATGTATAAGGAAATTCTATAATACCAACAGCCATAGGAAATTGGGAGCTATCCTTTATAAACACAGTTGTATATTCTGCCAACTGACTAATTATAAAACAGTAGTTCTATCAGCAATGGACATACCTAAAGATTACTAGATTTAATGCTGGAGTGTGAGACCTTTTCATAGAAATATAGTTACATTTACACAGTGTCATTTTAAGCTCAGGCCAAACATGTGCTGAAAATGCAGAATCTGTGGCGACTTTCCTGCACTGGTGCATAAGGAGTGTTGCACTATGTCTCCTAGTAATGACTGGTATATGACCAGGCAAACTGTCCTCAGTGTGTCCCATTGCATTGCCAAAGCAGGGATAAACCCACTTAAAAGCATTAGAGGACTGTACCAATGACTGTTTGTGTTAATTGTCTATCAAGTCAAGCCAGAAGAGGGACACAAATGTTCTGCACTGCAGGTTTAATTTATACACATAAAAGTTGTACAGAAAGTAGAAAGAGATGGAGAGATACATGACATGTAGAAAATCTCACTTCAAATCTAGTAGATGAACCATATTTAAGCTTAAGTGAACAAAGACTTTTAATTGAATTACAAAAGAAATCTCAAAAACCAAACTTTATTGTAGTATCAAAGTCCTTGAGAAAGTCAAAGAAAATAAAATCTTAAATTTAATGTGAATAATCAAGCAAATCTATGACTAGTCTAATATTGTTAGAACTGTGTCTATTGGGCATGAATCCTGATTGTACTTCATCAGTTAAAGAATAAAGTTCTGCTAGTAAGGATCAAGGCAAAAATTTTATAATCATTAAATCATTTAAAAGCTGATAAATGTGTTGTAGAAGTTGAACTGAAGTGTCTCTACTGAAAGCCTCTGTAGGCTACAATGCAATAATTCAGTACTAAGATCTACTGAAGACATGCCCCGCTATCACTGCACATAGCTATAGCCCTGTTCATGTACACCAAAATGACAACAACAAAGTAAGGTAAGTTCTAAAAAAATATTAAGAAATGGTCATTATCACAGTGACGACAGTGTAACTAGCTCAAGACTTACATATATGATTTTGTAGATGAAGTGTTGACAAAATGATGCAGGGTGGAAGATTCAGCGCAACTTAAAACTTAAAATAAACAGTTCATGTTTGCGATCAAATGTATTTATCAGATTATATCAGTTCAAATGAGCCATACTATGTATTTGATATATTTTCAACAAGGTTTTATGATTGCTCTCTCACCTTAATTTCCCAAATTAGACAGAATAAAACTAAAATCAAACGATGATTCTCTGCTTATCTGATGCTGTTCACTGTCAGTAGCATATATCACTTGTGCTGCTATTGCTAACTTGAACTGAGCTATTGAGAGGAAATTTCTGACTAAATGCACACGCATTCATCCATGACTACATTCTATTGCTGCAACAGAGGTGGAGTAAGCAGGGGGTCGCTGGTTTTTAGAGGGATTTCAGCAGGGCTTCAGGCAGGAGAGAGATGCTGTGAGAGGACTGATGGGGTACAGAGCTCCTAATGCACTTCCTTTTAAATATGAAGCTGCACATTAAGCTTTCATAAGCTTCCCAGTGTGCCTCTTATCTGGCAAACTAGTGAGCCAAGCTGTACGCACACACGCTTGACAGTAAAAACAAACACACATGCACACAGACACACATATAGGACATAGGCACATTTACACTACATTTTTAGGATTTTTTAAGAATACAAGTGGGCGGTCTGAAAGAAGCATGTTGCATGGATATTATTAATGCTGTCTCATACAGTAGACTTTCAGACATATGTGTTCTTCAGTCAAGGACACCTAAAATGTTTTTCTCTTTTTTTTCTCCTTTTGGCATGAGTCATGCAGTCAGAGTAGGTGATGCTTTTCTCTCTAAACAGTAGATATCTGGATATCTCATTTTGAAATGAGACTCCTCTTTCAGACCTCTTGGGAATTGAGGTCAACCAAAAGAGTCAAATATTAAAAGCACTGAAAGGCATTGCATTTTTTTATGTTTTGCATTGCATCTGTAAAGAAAGAAAGAAAGAAAGAAAGAAAGAAAGAAAGAAAGAAAGAAAGAAAGAAAGAAAGAAAGAAAGAAAGAAAGAAAGAGAAAGAAAGAAAGAAAGAGAGTGGCAGCATTAATTTCTTTTCAGTGGGCGTTTTCCAGGGTCAGAGGTTTAGTCAGTTTAGTCTTCAGAATTCATAACCGCTTCACAAGCAGGGCACAGAAAACACTGGAGAGGTATTGATTCAGAGAACAGCTAAGAGAGCAAGTACTGTAGACGGACATACACACATACACATGCATGCACTCCCATGCACACACACGCACAGTCTACTGCAGATGTCAATATTTTTAAAGAGAATGGGACAGAATTACATTTTTGATCTACCAATTGAAAGTCTGTTGCTATTAACAGAAAATATAGAAATTTGGTTTTATGCCCATTTTTACATTGATAACTTTCTAAAAACGGTTTTCTTAAAAAAATAATGTGATATACTTCAAATTTTAACAGATACAAACAGGGTCTGGTTTATTGTGTGAGGTTTTTTGTAAGCGCTCTTCTGCACTATCTAACATCAAAGATAACCATATGTTAAATAAGTCACGTACTATAGTCATAGTCATATCCTTAGTTTAAAATTATAGTACTGGAAATAAAATAAATGATCACATTCCACAGTTTTATTAGTTGCGTGCACGTGCTAAAATTTTGTGTGTGGGGCTGAACCCTGCTTTGCGGGTGATTTACTAAGAATGTTTGCGTAAATGACATCAAGTGCAAACGTAAAGGAGACACGCTTATTTGAATGATCAAAGCTCATGATAAGTCATAATCATATCGTATGCTAAATTAATATATTTACATTTTCTCCTGCCATCACACGCACAATTGCGTGTAAACCTGGTGTAAACACCCCATATTGCATATTCATCACGACAAGCGTACTAACTGATGCAGACACACTATTTTGCTCCTTTGAAAAATGCAACCCTCGGTGCGCACTGTTAGTAAATCAGTTTGTACATTTTTTGCGTGTCAAATGAGTTTTCACACATTTTAATACACGCAAACCTTTAGTAAATATATGTCTGAAAGTACAACGGCAATGGAATTTCTATTTTATAGTCGTTGGTGGTTTCAGGATGGCATCCCCTATGTTTACATTAATTTAGTCAGCCTGTGTAGATGGAGAACTTGTACCAAGACAGTCAATCAAATCACTTCACACTCAAAGCAGTAAGCAGTTTGCACTGCGAAGAATCATCATGGGTTTGTCAGAGACAGATGGTCACAGTGACAAGCAGCAGCCTTCTACACAACACTTTTCAAACTTTTTTGCGTCTCTTTCTCACCTAAGTCACAAAAGTAAATGCACTTCTTGTACTGCATCTTAGCTTGTTGAAACAAATTCATTGAGAAAAATGCAATACTGAATACTGAATTTACCTGTAAATGCCACTTTAGTCTGTTCATGCTGTTGCCATCCTTACTCTTAAACAATAATAATAATAATAATAATAATAATAATAATAATAATAATAATAATAATAATAATAATAATAATAATAATAATAATAATAATAGCAAAGCACTATCTGCCATTGGCTTGTAAACTATAGTACAAGTTTGTTTACTTTTCCTCTCATTTCCATGTCTGAGCTCAGTCTGTCAGCTACTGTCAATCAAATACAGACAGACAAAAGCCTCCAGCCACTGAGAGGAAAAGGATCATTTCTGGTATTTCTCAGTTTGCTTAGGCAATATTTTGAAAACTGAGACCATCTTTGCAAAGCACTACACATGAATTTCACAAACCCACAACCAATTAGCAGGACACTAGATATATTTTGCAAAAAGAAACACTGTCACAAAAACTACACAATTATTCATCAAAAGCACTTTTTGTCACCATATCAAATATACATATGTCAAATAGCCCAATACATAAACATACTGCTGTGTTTAACCTAAAACACTTTTTGTGATTACAGCAATACTGTAAACAGGGCGGTTGTTAGGAATTCTGGGCTCCCTGAAAGAATATCGGTGTATAATGATGATTTGCTTCATTTTTATTGTTTTTCATTGTTCTTGGCGGTGCCTGGTGTAATACAGCCAATTTGTTTTCTTTTTTATGATTAACCATTCAACAAGTCAGAGTATTATTATGTAAATTATGTATCATTAGTGGTTATTCCCACTTCTCTGATTTGCAACATGTTATTACACCTCTGATTGCAAATACATTCTCAATTAACCAAGACATATCAAGATAGTCCACAAGGTGGAGCCCAAGGTAGACATGTTTATTTTACAACAAGTGCTGTTTGTTTTACTTGCACATTCAAGTTAAATTCTACATCTACTTTGGGCTCCACCTTGTGGACTGTCTTGAGCCAATATACTTTTGTTTTTTGCATATCAGTGGTTGATAATAAATACAATAAAATACCCACTACCTATTTGTTGAGGGGTTAATCATCATAATACACAGTAAGTGACCTAACGTTCATAATTACTGAGTAGAACTTGAATGCATCATAATACAGTTAAATGCAGCCTCTGAATGGGCACATACTGGGGCACTGTCCAGCAGTGCTATGTGTGAAACACACACACCTCTGTAGTAGCCTCCAAATTAGTACCGTTCAGTTAGCTAGCTACACTAGGAATTGTTGCTCTATAATGAACTAACGACTTTTTTTTAATGCAATGTCCAGAGTGTAGCCTGGCCTGATTATACCTAATGTAGGCCCCAGCCTACACCCCATCAAAGGCGAGGTTACAGACAATAAATGAACAAACAAGTAAGCTAATCGTTTCATCTGCCCTCAGTAGTTTTATTCTCACCATTCTTAAAGAAAAAAATGTTTGATGTCCTGGGGCTCTGCTCTACTGCTCCTACTCCTGGCATCCTTCTTAAGTCTTTTCTGGTGGTCAAAAACTAACAAACAGATCTGGCAAAAAAAAGAGAGAATGTTCTTCTTCCTCTCCCTTTCCCTGCTTCCATTTTGATCTAGGTCAGGTGAGCTCACCTACTGCATTTTATAGTGCTTACAAATGTGATTCATGTCTTGACTTGTGTTACTTCTTAATTTTTCTGTTGTTTTGTATGTACACCGCTGTATGTGCAACTTTGTTTTTGTTAGGATGTACACTGTGTACAATGTTTTTTGTGGAAGAATAAAATATATTTGTTATTATTATTTGTGTGTTCTGAGTATAAAAAGAGTATTCACACTCATGTATGTACTGTCTGTAGTAAGTGTAACACACATTTGTGTAGAGCTCTGAGAGTATGAGGCAGGCTTTCAGAAAATGTATGTAAACAATTGAGAGCATTTCTGTGTGTATGGTTTTGCAAAAAGTGTGAGTCTACCATTGTCCTTTCAGTTGTGCAAATCTGAGTCATTGTTTTCCTACCTGAGTGTAAGGATTTGTTTATAGTGTACCTTTGTGTTAAGCAAATGAAAAAAAGAGACAATTTTTATTCCTTTCAATCAAAAAAATCCAATAATTTGAAAAGTTATAATGACTTCATTTTTGTGAATGTGATTCAGTTGTACTTCAGTAACACCCAATTTTACAGTTTGGAAGTGTATTATGGGTGTCTGTGTATATGTGCGTGTATGAATCAGAAAACTTTATTTATTCCAAGATGGGCAGTTCGTACCCATGTGTGTGTGTGTGTGTGTGTGTGTGAGAGTGTGTGAGTGTGTGGGCATGTTCTTACAGACAGGTTAGCAAAAGAGTGTGTATTCCCCAAACAGACAGCGTCCAAGAGAGAGATAATCCTGTAAGTCTGGACATGGAGATTGTAGCACCAACACACTACCACTGCTGCAGTGAGATCTACCAGTTCACCCTATGTCTCTCACTGAATTTCACTGAGTCTCTGCACTCCTGTTTTATTCATGCACCTTCTGAAAAGGAGAAACAAGAACAGNGTGTGTGTGTGTGTGTGTGTGTGTGTGTGTGTGTGTGTGTGTGTGTGTGTGTGTGCGCATGTATTTGTAAGCTTATGTGTATGTGTGCTTTAAGTGTGTGTGTGTGTGTGTGTGTGTGTGTTCATGTGTGTGGAATACATCCTGCTTTTGAGAATGTACTGAATAATCAATGGTCAAAAGCNTGTGTGTGTGTGTGTGTGTGTGTGTGTGTGTGTGTGTGTGTGTGTGTGTGTGTGTGTGTGTGTGTGTGTGTGTGTGTGTGTGTGTGTGTGTGTGTGTGTGTGTGTAATCGGGTTTACCGTTCCATATCCAAACACAACACCTTCAAAAAATACAACTCAAGTCATCCATGACAAATGGCATTGATTTAAGTAACACTTGTTTTAAGCAGCTCAGCACACCTTATTTCAAGTCCACAGTTTCCCATGGTGCTGGGTGATTGCTCTACTGTTAAAGTAAAGTAGAGCTACATCAGTTTGGAGGAGAAAAACAGAATAGCCATGGAGCAATAGATAGAATGACACTAGGCCAGCCAGATATAAAGACAGGGAAAGAAAGATAAATTAGCAAAAAAAAAAAAAGATAGACAAGGAGAAAAGAGGATTGAGAAAGAGCTGGNAGGCCAGCCAGATATAAAGACAGGGAAAGAAAGATAAATTAGCAAAAAAAAAAAAGGATAGACAAGGAGAAAAGAGGATTGAGAAAGAGCTGGGGCGATGGAGGCAGGGGGAGAATGAGCAAGTGAGTACAGAGAGGAGAGAGAGAGAGAGGGTCCCTACTGAGCAGTGGCTGTTGAGTGAATTTAAGCTGTGGCCTCTCAAGTGAATCCCCTGAATGGAAGTAAATAGACAGCAGTAGCAGCCCTAGAAGATAGCCTTCCCTTACATCAGTTGGTGTAAGACAGGAAGAGGCAACAATACAGCTGAGATAACAGGTACACAGGCAGTGGAGATGTTACAATGCAACACAAATAAACAATATGATAACACAATGGATAAAAACAGCAAGTTGTGCCCTTAAAAGTAGTAGAAACACCAAAAAGATCATCATCAGCACTGTTTTATTCCACCTTATTAGCTTCAACTTGTCCACAACT
>JANJYP010082793.1:0-16081 GCA_024605115.1 Rastrelliger brachysoma | reverse complement strand
ATATCTCTCTATATAACCCATAATCCTTCTTCAAGACACAATGAGCATACTTGGGCCCTCAAGAGACAATGCAGAAAAGCTCACATACATATAAGTAAAGAAGGTTAATAGGTCACAAGTCTCCCACAACATCCTAAGAAGTCACATGGTCAACTGTAAGATTGATGCTAAAGAGACAAGATCAACATTTTTCATATCCAGAAACTTTTGAGTCATTAATAAACATAATTTACAAGACCATTGCTGTACTGATGACACCCTGTTATTTATCCTGCTGTAATTCACAAATCATAACAACTTACCCAACTTACTGCCTTCCTTTCTGTTATCAATTGCCAGACAAAACGTCCACAAACTTAACAATGACACAACAGAAGTTATTTAGGTTGTCACACTTTACGTTAGGCTGCAATGTTGGCACACTGTCATATAAAATTAAGCCAACTACCAGAAATTTAAGTGTTTCATGTGATTCATAGCCGTTGTAGATACACATAGGGACATCCATGCCTTTTGTTTTTTTTTATCATCTAAATTTTTGTAATGCTCTCTACACAGGCTTCCCTCTGTCACTTTTAATTGGTCCTAAAGGCTGCTGCTATGACTATCACCAGCTCAAAACAATCTGATAATAGAAGTACAATTATGCCCCCTTGCACTAACTTCCTGTTCATTTCAAAATTATATTGTTAGCCATCTAGGTTTTATATGACCTGGCCCCTAATTGTATCAGAGATTTGCTAACCCCTTAATGTGTCTTGGCACCCCATTAGACCCAGCTGATAGTGGTCATTTCCAGAGCCTAATTGGTGACTCAGGGCACAGCTAAATCTATTACTGCTACAAATACTACTACAAATCTCTTCCTAACACATTCTTATGAATACATTTTATACCATTACATTGTATTAATATATGTTTTGTCATTGTTTTATTGTACTTTATGTTTCTGTGAAGCACTGTGGGACATAAAGTTTATTATTGCTATTATTAACATCACAAAGTTACAGAGGTCAGTTAACATGCCCATGTACAAACTGCAAGCTGTGCCTTTCTTATTTTTTTTAGATAATTTAAAAATAGTTCATCTTAAATTGTACAAATATACTGCATAAACAGAGGGAATAAATATTTGTCAGCTGTTAACAGAATATGATATGACCAACTTATATACTGTACTGTATTGTAGACCAATTGCAGATTCTCCTGCATTATTGGCCAAAGTGTATTGAAAGATCATAGTGCTAACATAGCAGCAAGGCACTAGTAATGCTTGTAGATGGAGTTCCATTTTTGGTGTGGCTTGTGTTTCTCAATGTTGCACTAGAGCCAACCACACAAATGTACACATTCATAGCATCCACACAATTGGGATATACGATGAATAAATAGTGCCTGAGCACCTAAGTCATAGGGATCATGTGTCCCTCTGTGTCCTCTGTGCACAGCGCGCCTCGCCTTGGATTAACCAAAGCTGGTACACCATGGGGTCACTGTGTGCCACCTAATTTACAGCTGACATCCCATGTCTCCTACTGTGGGCATTTGGATGGCATGATGTGAGACACAGATGCCTGCAAAGGCCTCGCATCATGATAAATTTGGAAACAATACTTGCTGCAGTGCCGATACAGGATGATTAATTGCAAGTGTTCCTGACCTTTTACGGCCAATCCCACTGAGGAGCTCAACTCACGTACTGCTGCGGCTGGGCCTTTAATATGACAATGACTTCTCTTGACGAGTAGTAGCAAGAGGAGGTCCAAATATGTTGCATTTCACATATTTTGATATCCATTGTTTGCTCTGTATAGTTAACTATGTAAATATTTAACCTTAGTGATTTCAGGAAGTTGAAGCTTGAGATAATGTCAACAAGATAGCATTGGTAATGTCCTTTTAAACATTTGGTCAAATAAATTGATTATTTAAAAACTGATTTAAAAGAACTGGTATGTTTTGTTGGCTGTGTCAGCATGAACAGGTATGAGTTATGCAATATTTAAACACGCACAGCTGAAGAAGATCTTAAGTTATTTAAGAGTGGTAGAAATATACTCTATTTCCCAATGTAAAATTAACAAATATTTAATATTGATACTGTTGATATCTACAAGTATTAATTAATGATATCTATCAATTATTATTAAGTTGTCCTTAAAAGTATTTAACTGTGTTCATTGTGCATGTGTAGACTGCAGATATAAAGCAACTGAGGGAAAAGTCCACCTTAACAACTGGAGTTAAATTGTGCCCTAATACTCATACAATATGTGTTTAGTGGATATATTTGCAAATGTAAAAAAACATTTTAAAATCCCCTTTGCTTCTGCTGCAGTGTACTTTAAAGACTGGAAATTGAATTGAATTTATTGCAGTAATTTATTTACCAATGACATTCACTGTATACATATTTATATATTAGTGTATTTCATGTGATTTGTATTTAAAGCTTTCTACTGGAACAAATAAGAACAAGTGAAAAATGTTGCTTAAGTAAATGTCTAGACATGGACAGTACAGAAACTAGTTTTGAGTTAAAACAGTGACAGCAAGAATATATTGTATCCAGACTTTATAGCAAAGATGCAAGATATTCATAGAGGCAAAATGCTCTCATACTGACACAGTAGTGACAATGCTAGTCTGACAAATTGTCCACAGCAGTGCACATTGAGTATGATAACATCATAAAAAGAAAGAAAATAAATATCTTAGCAGGTCAGCGGTGTGCCAAAGTAAAGAAATATCATTCCCAGAAGCTTTGCTAAGGATTCAGGGAAGTCTTTGGAGTTAGATGCAAGGTTATACGGAGGGCAGCCAGAACGGGTGTTTAGTTTAGTACAATGAGTCAAACAACAGCCACAAAATGGAAGATACAGAAACTTAATTCACCTTGCTTCAGGAATAATACTGGTGAAACAAACGGATGGAAGGGAATGGTTCAATACAGAGGTGAAGTGTTGTATCAGAGTGAATATTGAATGATAGGATGATGAAAACTGTTTTCAACAAATAAAGCAACTTTTTGTTCTTTTTCCTCAATCTCTATCTCAGAGAACTGGAGATAATTTGATCTGAGAGTGGTTCACCTGGGAGAGCTGGCTGCCCTGACTACGGGAGGATTTGTGAACTGCCTCTGAGGCAAGTTCAGCAGAACACACAAACTCTTATTAAACTTCCTGTTTTCACCAAGTGAGAGCATGCACATGCATGTGCTCACACACACACACACACACACACACACACACACACACACACACACACACACACACACACACACACACACACATAGAGCTGTAGCATTTAAGTGAACTTTCTAACCCTGATATTAAATTATGTGTTTCATAAAAGAAAAAAAAGAAATAGAGAAAAACATATATATTTTTGATAATCACTGTTTTTGTACATTCCTGCGGTCATGAAGTGGTATTATTCTTATATGTCAGCCATCATTACTTGGATATGGCTAGAGCTATTGCACTATATTATTGTCTGTATGTCAAGGTCATATGAGGCAACAAAGAATAGGTGAGTAGAGATGTTGTAGTCCATTTTCTGATAAATTCAGTCATCAACTCATCATTCAGCCTTTTTTTGTCTGTGCTATTGCATTCATTTACCACATTTTAATAACATAAAGCATTGCAGGCATAAAAGCTCCATAACTGCAGTCCAGTCAAATCCCCTCTTCATCAGAACTGGCTGTCCTTATGGTAAAACAAAATAAAGCAAAGGTAAGTAAAAGTAAATGGGTTTTCCTATTGAATGTTATTGCTTTAGGAATGGGAGCAGATGGCTATTGATCTGCCTCATCCTTGGCCATTACCGTTGGGATGGCAATCAGGGAGGCCCGTTGGTTTCTGGGTAAACAAGCATTTTCTCCTCTCATGGCATAGCGGCATTGAGATTGAGAGCAGTAAGAGGCTTGGAAAAACATTTCTATCGGTCTCCTCTGTGCTACTGGCAGGACAATTGAAAAGTATCTGTCATTCATGGATGGCCAAAACATGATTGTTTCTCTGCTTGTGCTGCCCCGTGAGAACAGATAGATGCCCTGGGGTATAAGGAGACATTTACAAGAGTAAACACTGGAGCAGCATACATAAAAGGGGCAGAAGGGTTTTGTTGATATGATTAGTAGTGTTTGTTGGCTGAACTTGTTTCATCTCCCCAAATAGGACAGGCAGACTTAGTGTAATATAATTTCCTGTTTAGAGTCACAGAGACAGAAACTATGGCATATCAAGGCATCATCAACTAGTACAGTCTTAACCTTCTTAATTTACCACCAGAATGTTCAATAGCACAGGCAAGCTCTGTGATATTATTTTTCTGAATTTTGACATTTTGGGTGTAAGTTTGTAACTTGAATGAGGTTTTCATAATGCCTTTTCTTTTTTTCTTTTTTTTTTTTTTTTTTATCAGTGTCTGACCATATACTGTAGGTGGCACTTTAGAAAACTATTTTGTTTATAAAGTAAGCATTAGTACATTTTATATTTCAAATTTAATGAATAACTTGCAAACAGTACTTTATTTTAATAGGAAATGTGCTTTCAATGCATCTAAATGAATAAAGCCTCAGTTGCTTAAACATTGAACCATGGCCTCAGTCTCAATACAAAGTCAGATAAAAAATACAAACATGAAAAATGTTTGAATGGTTTTGACTCAGTCACTTAAAGATCAGTTTCCTTCCAGTTTGTGTATCTTTTGTTTGGCACATTTAAAAAAACTGATGTTTGCCAATCCAATCAAATCGACCTCTTGAGCATGAGCACTGACTTAAATACATAACAGCCAAACGTGTACCTTTTTACAAATTAGTCAGTCAGGCTATAGTAAAATTATTATATATTTTATTATAAAATTTCTTTTATTATTATCATGTATGTCTTGTCTCAGAATTGTGCCTCAAATAGCAGAGAATTTCATCTCCTTCTTCTTCTTAACCAAGGATCTGGCCCTATATTTTCATTAACACTATCTATTCTTTCTGAATCCATAGTGTGTTGAGTCAGGTATGAGTCTCCAGCCTCTCACTGCTCTAAATGCCATTCCAAACTCATTACCTTGGTCGAGTCTGGCCATTCACCCATCATGTTCTGACCTTGAGAAAATAGATAGAAAGGTGACAACTGAGTACCCAGTTCTATAAAGGAGTGGAAGCAAAAAAGAAAAAAAAAAAGAAAAAACGTGAGGGTAAATATACTTCTGCCTTACTTCTACTGTGGCTCTGCATGTTTGGAGTTAGAGGAAGTCGTGTCTGATGGAATGGTAGGATACCAAGCAGATTATAATGGAATGAAAGAAAAGTGCAATGTCTTAAAAAGTGAAACAGTAAATGCCAGACATGAACAATTTATAGTATAGTATAGTCTAAAGTTCCTATATTTCTCATATTTTATAGGCAGGTGTATATTACGTTTTCTTTAAAATGAAATGTTTTAATTATAAAATTAAAAACCTAAAAAAAATCTATTCATGACTGACCCACATGAGTCTAAAGGGTTAAGTCATAAAAAAAAAAAACTATGAAAAGAAACTGTTACGATAATATAAATGACTTTCTTCGGGTTTAGTGGTAGTTTCTACTTCCTAATATAGTCTTATTCTACTTACAACTTTGATACTTAATGTATCAAAGTAAGTAGATTGTGCTTTTTCCTAAACAAATGCAGTGGATTTGAAGTACACTATAGCAACAAGCTCTTTAAATCCCCCCTTTACACATTACAGTGAACACATCCACCCATCTTGCAACAGGTGATGAACATCGAGCCCTGCTTATTTCATCTGTCGTGAGTTTTATTTTGTTTTAGTGGAGGATTACCTAAGCACTGCTTGCTGCCTCAAACACAACACCCAGCAACAGTGTGTTCCTCTGACTTTCAAAATTGCTTCAGTTTAATAGTCTAGGAAATCATGTTCTGCCTTTATGCATTAAGAGGGATTTTTCTTTCCTCTACTTACTGTTGGTGATAACATAACGTGCTTAGACTGCATGCTGCTAACAAATATTGTTTTACTTGAATAAAAAGACAAATCTGCACAATGACAATGAAGCGAGATCATTTTCTGTGTGTTCAGGTAATTCAGGTCACTGCTGCTGACTGATTATGAAAGTGATTGAAAAATGGATTTGATAAATTGATTATGGGATGTTTTCCCACAGTTCTGAAAATACACAAATCAACAAATTACCAAAGTTGAGTTGGTCTACATATTTGCAGTATATTTAGAGCTTCTATTGTTTTGTAATTGAAATGTAACAAAACATAACGACACACTGTGGCAGTACAGTAAATTAAGGTCAGATTTTCTTCAGCATTCCTGCCAAATGTGATAAAATGGCAAACCGGTAGCAAACAATTCAACCATTCAAATGAAATACTTCACCCTTCCTGGGACAAAATATGTGAGGACATGCATGAACTCCAACCCTTTTAGAATGATGGTTTTGTTTCACTGACATTAATAAGTATCTTAGCAACAGGATCACACCAGATTTAAGCTTCACTGTCTGCAGCTTCATGTGATAACCTCGAAGCAATCATTTCCCCCCTTTTTTCTCATTTTCACCAGATTGCCACATTACAGATACATGTGTTCAGTTAGTGATCTTTATTTAATAAGGTGTGGTGCAGATTTGCTTTGTGTCATGAGTGGACATGTTAAGAATTTGATTGAAAGTTAAGACCTCACCTTGTTAGTATTTTTTTTTCCTTCCCCTGGTCAGAGATTGACAGGAGTCCTGCACACTCCTTGATTAAGCCACATTTCTTAGGCTTGTCTTTGAACTAAGGAAATCAAAAACTGCTGGTAGAATCCTTAATATGTAGGTGTCATTTAGGTTCAAATAGAATGCAAATTACTTGTACAATTGAAATGTCAACTTAAACATGCTGCGCGAATGGCCTGTGGCTACCCGAAGAAGTCATTTAAAGTCATTTCGTTGATTCAGAGTCCCACTAATCCTTTTTCATTTTCTTATAGTCTCAGAGGTTACAGGAATAACTAGGAGAGGGGGTAGTGGAGGATGGGAGGGGATAGTGGATAGTGGGTGGGGGTGAAGGGGAGGGGGGGGTCGACACATCCGGGAATCAGGTTGATTTCCCGTCTGGCCGAATGGAAAAGGTTTCTCTCACTTCGGCGTCTTATGATTTTCGCTCATAAAAAAAAATCAGCACCCCAATTACAACAGGATTTTGCTTATTCAAATGTGAGACCTCCTAACTGACCAGCTTGTCAAACAAGTCGGTTAAAAATGCAGCAGGGAATTTCCAGCAGCATTATGAATATGTTTTGCAGTTCATATTTTATTTTAGATGAGTTTGAGTGAGATTTGAGTGTGTATTTTGAGCATTTCCTTCTCAGAAAATGCAATAAAACAATATGCTAATTAAGAAATATGAATGCAGAAAAAACACTTACTTCATATATGTACCATGTTTACAGTGTATCGTGGGGTCACCAGGATGCCAGCAGAGATATAAAAGGTATTAAAATGAAGTGATGAGAGAGATAGATGGATATGTCTCAATAGGGGTCGTGTCCATGTTATGGTCTAGTGATTTTATGCTCAATCATACATGTTGATATGTCTCCTTTGATTTACATCCGTCTGTGCCAAAGACATATACTATATACTATACATTATATACTATACTGCAGCCTTGTATAAATTATTATTTGTGTTAATAGACAGCATTTTTAAATTAGAATTATGTAATATAATTGTCATTGCATGTTTATGAAATGGCATCACAAGACATGTTTTCACTGGGGCAAATTCCCAAGTGGCTACCACAATGAATTTGATTAGTAATGCCACATCCATCATCTGATTCGATCACGTATGAGAGGATCCATTCCAATGGCACGCCATATATCCACTTCCACTGAAATGTATAAATTGTTACCGCTTAATAAAATAGGTGAAATCGCTCCAAAGGGGCCTTAAACAGCAGGGACTCCGAGGATATTCATGATTTATGCACACACAGCAAGAGGCCCAATGTAAACTTCAGTCATGCACATGCACAAACATCTACCCTGGGACATTTACCTTTCGCCCTCATTGTCTCCATCTCATTGACACACGGCCATCAATTTCTGCAGCATCTCGCACTGGATCATCTTTAAGGTCGATTTGATCCATCCAAGCGGTGGCCTGATGCACTGTCCCCCTCCTCTTTCCCTTTAAATTGCCTACCCCGGGGGAGTACTTGTGTTTGCTCCTGGTGAGGGTCTATGGGTGTGTTGTTAATTTATAAGAGAGATAAAATGCCTTCTTGAGTTGTGTTAGAATGCAGCACACTGTTGGCTCTCAGTATGCTCAATGGTGAGTTGGCCTTTTATTTGTGCATCAATAAAGTAGACCTTGTTAAATGTTACCACTGCAAATTTCACTCACACATACAGTAGGAACAACCTCATGAGTTTACTGCCTACATATGGAGATATAATGTCTTTACAAATATTGATAGTGTGGTTGATGTGCTAGTAACCATGAAGATGTTTGGATTCCTCCCATTACTGTATATTCATATTTTTCTTGGCAGACTAACCCAATGTGAACTGAAGGAGCAGAACAATTAATTGCAAAACTTTCTCTCATCTGACTCAGGAGTTATGCTGCCAAGACAACACATGCGAATGACATAATTTAAATTGTGTTTTCTTTAGAAAGAACTTCTTCAATGTGAAAAATCTTGCTGTGATTTTTTTCACAAAAAAGTGAAAACAAATTGATGCTTCCTTTACTGTCTGGGGTTTTATTGATAGTTGAACTGTTGGCCCATTTTCTTTTTTTTCCTGGAAGACAAAAGCGATAAACTATTCTCTTGAAACTTACTGATGTCACAAACGTTGTGCCTTGACCTTTGGGAGCTATCTTGTTGTGTCCCCACAAACCGGACCTAGACAGCTGTGATTTCAGATTACAGACTTTTTTATCATGTTCAGTGCTATTGGACTGCACTGCCTCTACCACCTTATTGTGGTTCTTAAGTGTTGTGTCTTCTGGGAGCCATTGAGGGCCCCAGCTGCCAAATAGCAGCAAGAGAAGTCATTTGTCTTACCCTTTCCATCTTAAGCTGAGCACACCCCCCCCCAATCCCAACTCCAGGCCTGAAAAGAGAAAGAAGTGCTGCAATGACAAAGAAAATCTTAAAACAAAGTAGAAGACTCCTGTTTCTGTAAGAAGCTGTTGACATTCCTAAGCACAGAACTGGCATAATTTTATATTTTGCTTCTCAGTCTGAAACCCGATTAAATGGCTTGTTAAGATGTATATTTTTTGCAGAGCATGCAGATGNAAAAAAAAAAAAAAAAAAAAAAAAAAAAAAAAAAAACCTCCAAAAAACTGGTTGTGATCTGCCTGCCATATGGACTGTGTTATCACTTGTTAGAGCTTTGGTATGTTGGACGCTATGATCTTATTAAATGTGTTGAATGACAGATGTGATTTATTGATTGAATGTGCTGCATTTGTGTCTTTGAACTGCTGTTTTAATGCGGTTCACTGCAAGACCATTGGACCATTGGACGACTAACACAATCAGGTACATATACAGTAGTTGTATTTGCTTTAGTCTGGACAGAGTGGTAAGCTAGCAGGGCATAGATACATGCATTAATTATTAACATCAACTTTTTAATATGAATTATTACTGTATATCCATTATTAATTCCTTTACAGCTTTATAACATTTAAAGGCAGTAGTCTGCCAAATAGACTCTCCAAATAGATTTGATTTAACAGTGCAATAATTTAATCTCAGGAAGTTCTTCATCAGACTTTGTTTTTTGATCCAGCTTCTTTTGACATTTTTAGGACTTGCAAACATTGAGAACTTCACATTTGCCTCTATTTTGTAATTTGGCAGAACTAGTTGTACGCCATGTGGTGGTAGGGGTTATTTATGTTCAGAAGTTAACAATAATAAGAATAACAGCATATTGAATGACATATTGAATTTGTAAATAATCTGGTTTAGAGATTCTGCAATAATAGATCTGCATTACTGCTGATTACTTTGAAACTTTTTTCTGGCTCCAATGTGGTCTTGCAAATTCGTAATAGGAGTTTATTTGCTATGGTCTTGATTTTGACTCGTCCTCCTCTCTTAAGTGAGTCTACATGCTGGATTCAGTGCACAGTGCTGGATTGGACTCACTGCTCCGCTATGAGATTTGTACTCTGTATACCATATGTGTACCACACTGCATAAAACTCATTGGAATCATATTTTAATGTCAGATCACATGAGGACAGTTATTACTTTGACACTAAATTCTCAGCATGCAGTCCATCATGGTTGAATTAACTGATAGTGGAAACAATGAATTTCATAATGACACTGACAAGAAACTTTATTTAATGTTGATAAGTTATAGCATATTCGATATATGATCCACTTAATCATTCTTTTTATTGTTGGAATTGCAAACTCAAACACAGGAATACTCCAAACAGTGATAGTTCATGTATTAATGTAACAGTTGTAATTAGTCAAAAGGTGTCCATATGACATACATATGCCTGGCAGTACCATTAATCTTTTATAACCTTTGAGTATTTCAGACGAAGTCCATGGTAAAGTCATCATCACTGACTAATCTGCCATTATACAACAAATTAGAATCCATCATATCCAAAACAAACCCGGACCTGTCAAACTCATCGACCATCCTGTGCTTCATCCCTCAAAATGACCTTTTCCTTTTCCTGCTGAACTATCAGAGGTAATAAAAGCTTGGAAGTCAGATGCTAAATGTGTTTAGTTTTTAATTATCACACTGATCCTCATGGCAAATAACAGTACCGATCAATAGAGGCTACTGGGAAATATTCCACTATGAATGAATAGTGGGGATTATCTCCATCATTGTCATCGTCAATGACAAAATCAAATTACCGCTGATGATGGGTGGACAACGCTAGGGGAGATGTGTCAGACATGAGGAAAGGCAAGGTACTGTAGGAAGCAGTAAGAGCTTTCTGCATTAGGCACTGCTCATTCTTTGTCCTTCGTTCAGTGTTGCGGGTATAAAGAGTTCTATGCTTATTATCTTTCTTAGTACAGATATATATTGCTGACATAGAAAAGTTATTAAAATGTAGAAGCATTAGGGAAATGGACAAGTCTTGAACTTTCAGTGAATAACAGCAACGCCTACACACTTACTACAAGCCAGAAAATTTAATTAGGACAATGTTTTGATTTTACTTTGTAAAATATTTGTAAAAATGGAAAACCCACTCATATTTATATGCACCAATAGAGGGCAGCTGTTGCTCAGGAGGTAGTGTGGGTCATCCACTAATTGGAAGAGCAGCAGTTCGATCCCCAGATCTCATCAGTTTGCATGTCAAAGTGTCCTTTGACCCAGGATACTGAACCCTAAGACTGTGCCATCAGCGTGTGAAATGATTAGACTCCTTCTAATGAGCAGGTTGGCATCTTGCATAGCAGTGATTGCCATCCATATATGAATGTGTGTGTGAATGGGTAAATATGGCTTGTGGTAAAAAAAAGTGCTTTAAGTGGTTAGAGGATTGGAAAGGCTCTATATAAAATGCAATCCAGTTCACTTACCAATAGACTGACAAGCTGGCAGGTGTGGTTAACCATCCAACCCGCCCAGGGTGATAAAGATCTCAAAGCAATTAATTATTCAATAAAGTACTTGGAAAAGGAATACAAAGGCCTTACTTCAAAAACAATACATCAAAACTACACACAGCATCTAAGTATGCATCTTGTACAGTATATACACATCATCCAATAATGTGTTTAATTAATCATCTCATAAAACAGAATCAATATAATAAATATAAATATATTGCCATCAGAAAAAAAAAGAACCTTCAAGAAAATGGGCTCTTAACACTACTCTATAAAACTCTATAAAATATTAACTAGATAAAATAACATTATGGAAATTGACACACACCTTAAATGTACAGTTGATAACATATACACCGATCAGCATGTAGAAGTATAGAAATATAAAGCCATGAAGAAGCTACAGACATTGTTATACTTAAGAGAAAATGTTAAATCTCGTATTCTTGATTTAGACCTCTAGGCCTAAGAGTCTGAAGAGTGAAAACAAAAACTATCTTTAGAGAAGGGGGTATTTAAATCACCTCTTCTTCTCACAGATCTAAGGCATGCATTTCAGAGAGGCAAATCACCCAGGAGCTTGTCTAAGATACATTGGCATTGAAGACGTTAGATCTCCAAGAAGAGGAGGCGATTTGACTACTCTCTTACTCCTAGGAGAGGGTTTTTATATTTTCACTCTGGGCGGGTAAGAGGGTAACCACACCTGTCATCATAAAACTTGTCAGCCTTTTGGCATGCATGGTATATAAACATGGGTGGGTTTACCATTTTTACAAACATTCTGGCCTTACGGAGATCTCAGTAGGATCGAAACGTTAAATTTTGTGGCTTGGAGTAACTGTGCAGATGCTGTAATGTGTGATGTGTGTATAGTTGCTGTCCCTCACCTCTTAAGCCTTGAACTTTATCATTTTCTCCCCTATTATGTCTCATATTTTTCATTCTTTATAAATTTGTCAGTAAACCAAACATGTGCAGTAGATCCCTCCAAGGAGGTGGACAGAAAAGGACTCAGAAACTGATTAGTTAAGGGGCAGTTGATTCAGAGTTGACTTTTATTGCACTGTGGTAGATGTGCCATATATCTATTTTCTACGTCTGCATATCCTATTTGATAACATGGGGGTCTGGGATTTATCTAGATCAGCATCCCCTGGACAAGAGGAAGGGTACATTGTGGACATTTTGCCAGTCTTTCACAGGACTATTGTGCATTTGCAATTAGTCTTACTTGTAACTGTGTCTGTGAACTGAAGGAAATCAACGTAAAACATGACACCTGCACACAGGACAAAACACAGCTGACTGGGTTTGGGAAAAATGGTTTTGATTAAAGGTGAAATCTAATTTTACACATTAAGATATGTTTATTTGTCATGGGGAAAACAAATCAGTCTGTGAAAGCAGTTATAATGTATGCTGCAGTCCTGAAGAGGGCTTTCTAAAGCCTGAGAATACCATTCAAGTAACATCACTATAGTTATCTCAGCTTGTACTGGGATACTATTACAAATTTGTGACAGAAAGGTTGCTTTTCAAAATATAGACATGACATTTGAAAGACAAAAGTTGTTTTTTTTTTTTAACCAGTCAGGGCAGTGTAGGGAAGTGTGTGCGTATAGCATATTTTGCTGTGACCATGTTAGGGAGCAAGAGTTGGAATATCTTAGTCTCTGCTTCACAAATACACTGATATTTTTATACACTGATATATTTATTCACTGCTACGCTTATCATACCATATCATTATATGTGAAACACTGTGCATTTCTGTTAACATGAATAAAACAAATAATAATAAAAATCATTTCTTTTACTTTTTTTGTTGCTAAATTTCTAGTCTTGAGTATATGTAGAAAAAGAAACTATTTTAGTGACTTATATTTTGTGCTAAGAGTTGAGTTATGCTGCGAAAGTGGTGGTTTGTACAAACTGTTATCAAATGCGTTATAGCTATTCTGAAAGGTCACATTCAACACTAGTGTGAAAAGCAGACAATTTCAGGGTAAGGATTGTTTAAACCTGACAATAATGAATGCACATTTTCTTTTTTTCTAGAAAGCATTCATAGTGTTGCTCTCAAATGAACAGCAACATAAATAGTTTTATGGCCCCAGATCTTTTTTCTTCTCAATATGCTTTGAGTCTCTTTTATGTAAGATGCTGTAAGATTATTCAAGGTGATTATTTATCTACTTCGGTTTAATCTTTCTTTATTCCATAGCGTTAGTCATACAGAAGCCAGCTGTGGTCAATAAAGTCTCAAAAATAACTCTGAGGGGTAAACCAACATTTAATGTGCTTCTCCAAACATCAACCCCTTGCTGACCTTTTGCCTCTGTGACAAGAGACTAAGTAAACTGCACTTATGCTCTTAAGAAAGTTTATAAATGTTGCATGTGCACCGAATGTTTCCTTTGCTAATCAAGCCCAGCCAGAGAAAACAAACTGCCTTTAATTTCAGCTTATGACTTGTGACTCGTGACTTGTGAGAGGTTACCACTCTAGTTCACCAAAAAGGACACATTCCAGCAAACATACCAGCAACTAAATAAGATGGTCTGTTTGCAATTTGTCTGCTCGCCATTGCACTACTTTAACCTCAGTTAAGAATAAATGAGAATGTTACTGACTTGCTAACATAAGTATAAAATCATTATACATACAGTTCGATGTGAAAGATAATTTCCATCAATAACCGATAAAACCCACCCCTGATCATTTAAGACTGTAGTGTTAGTTTGTTAAACCCACCTGAAATACTGACTGAAACCCCTCCCAGAAATCATCACAAATCAGATAATAACAAAAGCTGCTAATTAAAGCAGAGTGGCTTTGAGTTTTAAGTTTGAAGTTATACAATTGCTTGATGATACTTTTTGACCCATGACTTGACAGCGCTTAAATGTCTCATCAGTGAACCTTGGATTTGTTTTACAGGAAGTCTGCACCACACCAAACCTTCCCACCCCTCATATAAACAACAGGTAATTATGGGACAAAAGCCTGAACTAAATCCTTAAATATACAGTTAGGTTGAAGCAATTCTTTTCAAGCTCCATAGTCACAGACATACTCACTAAGCCAAACAAAGTAGCAAACAGATTCCTCTTTCCTGCCTGAGTAATCCATTAATTTCTCATCCCCTCTTTTGCGTTGCCCAGTGGCATGTCTAGTCTCTGTGATTTCTTTTACCTCCAACAGAGCTTTGGGAAAAGGAGAAACTCACCTTCTCATGCTACCTTTGCCTTTAGCTACAGTCTGAAGTTCATCATATTAGGCAGGTTTTATTGCTGTCTTAAAGTGGCCTCCTGATCGTGCACTGTACATACAAACCTGGGGTGAAGAAGATGGTTCAAAATTATAAGCGATGCTGGTCATGCACTGGTTGTGCATACATTTCTGTCTACAGTAAATAATTCATCTTTTTTTCTTCATTTGTTTGACATTTTACTATGGGAATGTATTCAAATGCATATACAGCATGTGTAATGATAACTTTATTGATGATCTTTTGATGTAATTTTAGTCTCTGCTTCATTCAGAGTAAATGCACTCTATTACAGGTTTGAAAGGAAAATTAATTGAAGGTATAGAATAATGGCCATAACTGAGTATTTGTACATTAGTGTAGTCTATTTTTATGGCTCCTCACTGCAGAGAGGAAACTAAGAGCAGAACCATAACCTCAGCAAAGGGGACTGTCTGTCCCTCCAGCACATGACTGATCACAGAGTGGCTAAAAAGTTTAAAAAATTCACATTTTTCACAATTTTATATGAAGTTTGTGCTGAAAGGCAAAAGTGCTGCGTGTGTTGTGGCTTCATGCAAGCAAGTTTCGGGTTCTCGTCCTTCACTGACCCAAAAAGTTTGGTCCACATCAAAGCCCAAAAACATCTGGTTCTGAGTAGAAGCAGAGGGCAGGTGGACACAAGAGGTCTTCATTTTACCGGCAGGGGAATGTCAGAGGGTAGTGAGGGGTTAGTGGCAACACAGAAATGTTCACCACACACTTCAGTGAGATTAATCAGAGTTTAGAGGAACAGGATTGTCATTTCCTGGATAAGTGTTGGAAAATTAGCTTGGCCATAAATCTCAGTAGGTTTGGTTGCTCTGTCTTGGCTTTTAGTAGGTTAATATAAATACAGTTTACTGTAGCCAAGCCATACTTTTGAGTTTTACTTTTAGTTCAACAGACTAATTGAAGTATAGTAAGAAGTGTTAAAGGACAATTTTAATGAGATGAGATTTTCACAGACAGTTTTCACAGAAGTACATCTGCCATGGGGAAGTATGCTTTTTTTTTGTTTAGCAGATTAGGTTTGTATGGTAACAGTAATGTCTCCAGTTTGATAACCTACTGAAACCTGTTGCTTATATGTTATGAAACACTCACAAATTCGGCACAAGAAGCACAATATTATATTGTCACAAGTCATATA
>JANJYP010082755.1:0-26873 GCA_024605115.1 Rastrelliger brachysoma | reverse complement strand
TTACCACCATTAAATACTTCAAACGACTACACCATCATCACGAAGTGTGCTGAATGTTGACTTGAGAAAGCTGCTCATTCATGCTACAGTGTAGCGATCAGACTGCCATAGGTGTGACGTCGACACCCATCCTCTCAGGGTTCAAAAGTCAGTCATCTCTTCCTGTTTCACAGGACACAGACTTGCACGAGCGGGTGCAAAATATTTCAAATTACCATGACTTCCCTAAATGGTGTGTGCTTAATATGACTGTCTTCTGACTATAGTTTGTGTCCTGACATCATACGCTAGACACCCATTAACTTTGTCCTGGATTTTACGTGGAAGTGGACCTCATTAGATGTCGTCACTGAAACCAAACATCATGACCCTTCAAACTGAATCTGGTGCAAAGAAAGAAATATAATCCTTAAAATTGTGCAGCTCCATGGAATAATTTCAGATTTCCCTTTGTACTTTGAGTGTTTCAGGCAGAGACTCCTGATAGGCACAGGAGCTTAGCACACATAGAAATTGATTTTTTCAGCACTAAAATAAGTCTAGTTTATCGAGAGCATGTGAGGACAATACTGAGGTTATTAATGTCCACTGGAGTTTTAAGCTCTGAGACACAGGATTAAACACTGCTTTGTACATGCATTATTGAGTTTCTCAGGGACTGAGAGTGGCTCTGGTGAGGAGGCTCTTGATGAGGAGATCTGTAGAGGGCTGTAGCCTTCCTGTGGTCCCAGTGAATGCTCCAAATCTTTCAAAAAGAAAAAAAAATCCTGGAGAGCATCGGCTGCATGTCTGGGTCATCCTTCCCGTGGACTGATCCTGTGGCAGAAGACAGAAACAAAGAAGCTGCTTTATGCTGTTCATTATATAAACTGATGCAATGCTTCAATAGCTGTGCGCAGGCTACACAGCTGTTTTCATGAAATAGTCTGACCATATGAATGCATGTCAGTGTTAGGATCCACACTGCGGTGAATCAGCTTCAATGCAGGAGAATATGTCACAACAGTGAAATCAAATTCTGTGCTGTTTCATCTCAAAGCCATTTAATACAAAGTATTTGTAGGTTGTAAAGGGCACAAGAGGTCACACACTGTTCCCATCAACTCCTGTACTGAAGGATTTAAAGAATCATGTGTGTAATGTGGACATAGGGATGTTTTTGCAACTGTAACTGGAAGTAATATTTACCTCAGTTTCTTGTGCAGAAAAAAAGCATAGCTGACAAGGTGCTAACTAATATAACTAAAAATAATTTCAGTAACACTGATCTGTTGCTGTATGTTTTGGCTTTCAGACGTTTTTTTTTCTTTTTAGCCAANCTAACTAATATAACTAAAAATAATTTCAGTAACACTGATCTGTTGCTGTATGTTTTGGCTTTCAGTCATTTTTTTTTCTTTTTAGCCATGTTTAGACTAAAGATTTGCAGATTTTGTACACTTGAAGAGATCCACATTGAACCCATTCACAAAGCAAAACTCAGGAACAATGTGGTGTTATTGCTATGAAAACAGTTTTAAACCAGTGAGATACAGCATGATCAGGCCAAAAGTTAAGCCCATTTACAATCAGATAGATTGAAAGCTTTTGAAAAAAGAGCTTCCTGTTACTGTTTATTGTCTCAAGCCCTTATAATATCCTTAAGTTCTTTTTTATTGCCACTCACAGTCAGTTCTCCTGTTACTGATACATTTATGACTATAATCGAGCTTGGTTTAAGCCAGACTGATAAAAAGTCAGTTGATTGCACTGCTAGAAATATCCTGAGAAAATACTAAGCAGGTTGTTAATACTGCTTTTTTTCTCTAAATCACCACATTTTTGGAAGTTTGTTTAAATGACAAAGCTTCATTGATTTTTTTATGGGCAGGAAGTATAATGACATGCATTCAGCAGAAAACATACTGAAAATACAAGCAATAGGTTTCCAAATAAGCCAAGCTGAAAGCTGAGGGGGCAGAGACGGAACACTTAGTTCCTCTTAACTTTGTACTTCTATGTAAGGTATATCACACACTTCTCTATAGTGGTCACAGTGAAAGGACAGTTTGTATCGAAAAAGAGGTAATTGTGAACGTAGCAGTTATATTTATTCTTTACATATGTGGATGAGTGGAAGAGTTGATGAAAGACATCACATATCAGTAATGGTAAGAAAATGAGCATCTCANTGATGAAAGACATCACATATCAGTAATGGTAAGAAAATGAGCGTCTCCCTTTTTGCTTTTTAACATTTTGGCGTCTTTCCACAAAGTGCCATCTTGATTCTTATTCAAAGAGAATGTGGTTATTTGCAGAGATAAAACAGCTCTTGTACTAGAACTAGATAGATGCTGAAACACCCTGCAGACTGTTTAGATGCTATTTTTCTTCAAAGCCAGTGAAAAAATCCAGTGATTAATTTTGTTTGTAGTCTGAAAATAAATATTTTATAATCTATATTAGTTTCTACCACTAGTTTAATGTATTGTTGACAGAACTGATAGATATCTTAAAAATTAAGAGCCAGGCACTTTTTTCACTGGTGTCAAGCAGTCCAGAAGCTCAAATAGAGAGAGATTAGTTTACAAATGACAATTTAACTTGGCTGAATTAGACATTTTTTAAATATGCTCAACACTTGGCATACAGATGCATATGTATAGATTAAACTGCAAAATGAGGAAAGCTGCTGTACTACTACATCATTAAAAAGGTTTGCACTGCATACACTGTAGTGTAAATGTAAAGTTTAATTGCATTTATCTCTTGGCATAGATTAAGCTGCTCGTATATTTGCTTATCCCATCTTGTTTCTGCAGTCATTAAACCCATTTACATTAATGCAAATACAACATCTGTATTTGGTGTTGAAGAGCTGAGATACATATAAGCCTGACAGCCATTCTCCTGTGTTTTAATAGGGAGCAGTTAAATCATGACATGATCATTTCTCCTCCTTATTTGCTGTAGTAGTCTGCTGAGGAATATCACCAATATCACTGCTGACACAAACATCATCATTTGTTGGCTCATCTGACAACAGCAGAGCCATTTCACCTACTGAGTAGAGTAAACTGGGTTACTACAAAGCAATGGTGAACTGGTGGTTGGTTGCTATGGAAACAAGGACTGATTCATGGGTTGGGATCTTAAGAAACTCAATAATATGTGATTTGTACGAAGGTAGTGAGTGATAAGTATCTGTGTTCATGGAGAGCAGGAGTATTTGTGACCAAACCTGGAAGTTGGTTTTGTTGTTGGAACAACCTGAAGACTTTATTTGATTTTGGGAAATAAAACCCTGCTGCCAATAATCTACACTCCCACTTGGAAACATGGGAGAAAATGGATTGTTCACACTTTTTCAAGGCTTTGTGAAACATACAGATGATGCTGTGCCTAATGATTCCAAAAAAACTAACATAATCTATGCCCACATGGAGGAATGACGTTTGAGAAGAATTTGAAGGTTCCCAGAGAGAAACACGAGCAGGGTTTTAATGTCAGTAGCCCTGGCACCATACAGATTGTGCACAGAGGCTGCTCTGTGTGAACCACTGCTCCTGTGTCAGATGGGGAGCCACACACTGCCGGAAATTTAGTCCAAAGGAGAGGGAAGCCTGGACCAAACAGAGGTGTTTGTAAAAAAAACAAAACAATGCTGACTACTACAAGCTTAACAAGGTTAGCACTGCAACACTGGGGTGATACTTAATTGAAACAGGAAGAACCATCTTGTTTGTTTTCATCAATTAAGCTTTACCTCCCAAGTCCTGACTATTGTTTTCATTTACATATGTTCGTCAAATGTTGCAATTTTGAAGCCCCACCAGGAGGACTGCATTAGTGAGATAGTATATATTTAACACAAGCATTCATGCATTTGGACAGTTGTTCGCTACCTATCCATTCCTTCACTTTTGAATTAAACACACTTTTGCTACTGACGCCAATAAAAAATGTGACGAGGCTGAAAGTGATTAAATATGAATCAGACAGTAAACAACAATAGTCTGCCAGTGCATGACTCTTTGCGAAGAGAAGTACTAGTCAAAATGTGCAACACTTCCTGCAAACAGACCACCTCCCGCATCACTGAAAGGATATGAGTAAATGTTAACACCTTTCACTGTGATAACCTCCAAGTCAGAAGTTACTTCCATATTTGGTTTTGATTTGCAAAATATAATAATATAATATATTCTCTTACTATGAAGAAAGAGAGAGTGAGAGCAGGCAGGAAAGGGAAACAAAGATTTCTTCCACACTTCATCTAAAGCATTTNGTGTGTGTGTGTGTGTGTGTGTGTGTGTGTGTGTGTGTGTGTGTGTGTGTGTGTGTGTGTGTGTGTGTGCGGGTCGCGCGCACGTGTATGTTTGTCTGTGTATGTGTGTGTGTATTTCTGGTAGCAGCTTTGCACCATTGCACCTGCTCTTCAGGCTGCAGGCACGAGTAGAGATGCTTGCAAAAAAAAGCCAGACAGGAAGAAGCCTCACATTATTGAGAGCGACAAAAGGTTTCGGCTTCAGCTTATTGACGTCAGTTTGGTCAGAAAGAGCAACAACGTCAAATGATGACAGAAACAACTGAGCCTTAAACAAACTCCACTTTGTTGGTAAGTTGCATCGAAACTTAAAGCAATGAACTGCGTTTTGGCTTAAAAAAGGGAAGCATAGTGCTTGATACTTTTCTACAAAGCTGCTGCCTTTAAGCAACTCTTAACCTCTTCACTGACATATTCCAGTGTCTATTGTCATTTTTTCTACATTTTTTAAAATATTGCTGTAGGAATTAACATCAAAACTGCGCATCTGTTGTTGTGTAAACATATGTAAAGATAAGAGACAGTTTACAATTATTTCTCTTGTACATTGGCACACTTTCAGTAAGCCAGGAAGGCCCCCTCCCCTGTGTTAAGACTGTGTCTATTGTGAGCGTGTGCATGGTGGATGTGGTGCAGCATTAAGCTCGCTATGGAACTATTTAGGGAAACTTTGGAACGGAAAGTGTGTAAAGGAAAGAATAATAATGAAAGAAAACAGAGGTACAAGGAATAACCCAACAATAAAACAAACGTCAGATCCGCTGGCTGCTTTATTGTTGGAATTCAATACTTGTTTATCAAAACCATTCCTCTTCACAAAGTGTTTCTGTTTACCCACTGACTGAGTCAACTATAAAGCTGTCTATTGAGATAATAGCAGCATAGGTGAATGATGGGAAAGATTGTGCTGAAAAAAACAACATTTTTCTCTTTTTTTACACAGGTGGCCAGTGGACAAGACCAAAAGGGAAGCTGCAGGCACAGAAGAGTGCAGACGAATGGATGCCATGTTCAGAGGGTCGATAAAGGCAGTGCCTCTCCTACACAGAGGACGGAGAGTTGGACTCTAGTGATGACCCTCTCATCTTCACTCCACAGGAAGGAGCCCCCCCATAACTGGTGTACCACCAAAACACACATTTGCGCACCTGGACTATCCCCTGCGACAAGAAACAGTTGCACACTCTCTCTTTATTTACACTCAAACACTCAGTGACTTGCAATAACACAGCTTGGCTCAAGGGTTGAGAAAGTTCAACCATCTTAGGTGGTGTAAATGAGGACTTTATTTGTTTCTTTCACTCAGTGGGGTTTCACACAAGCACCATAGAGACCAGGACAGAAATATAACTGGGTAACTCGGGTTCTCAGGCACCATGCAGTCAGACGACCTCTTCATCCGCAAATTTCGCCGTCAGAACGTGCGGCCACCTATTGCCTCTGTCAACTTTGACCCCAAACGGGAAGCAGGTGTAGTGGAATGGCCTCCCAGGAGGGACGGTGATGGAGCTGACGGAGACAGCCTCACTCCAAGCCGTGCAGGGCTGACACTGCGGTCAGTAGGCCGAGGCCACATAATGCAGAGAAGTAACAGCGATGTAACTTTAGGAGACTTGGACTCCTCCGGGAAGGCAGGAAGCAAAGCAGCACGAGTGGGTGGTGAAAAGGCAGGTTCAGGGGCACAAGGGGACTCAGGTGTGCTACTACACAGGGAATATGGAAGCCTGTCCTCACTGGAGAGACAGACTCAGGCCCAAGAGCCAAGTTCAGATGACCAGGGACCCCTGAGTCCAAGTGCTCTCCGCTTCAAAGACCCTCTTGTGTTTTTAGGTCTGCCCGGCAACCTATCAGAGCCTGATGGCTTCTTTCGGGGTCTGTCTGCTTCCACAGGGGATTCCCCAAAACCGGCGAAGCCACCAAAGCCTGAAGGTCTAGGTAAGAAGTCCAAACCTGTGCATGCTCACATCCCTCAACCTGGCCCATATGATAACCTCGGTGGTGGAGCCTGGGTAAGGAACTTTGCCCACTATGATGTTCAGAGCATCCTGTTTGACCTCACCGAGGCAGCCTCGAACAGAGACAGCATTGGACGTAAAAAGAATATCACCTCAGGGGCTTCTGCCGCCTCCCAGCTGCGCCCACTCTCCCAGGCCACCCCATCTTCACCTGCACCCGGCAATGGGGGGAATTCAGATGATCCTGAGCAGTCACTACTGGACGAAGGTGATGGCAATGATAACGAGCTGCTGCTCAGCTGCCCCCACTTTCGCAATGAGACAGGGGGAGAAGAGCAGGTGGGTCTGGGTCGATCCCAGGGCAGGCGGGGGCTCTGGTCAAGCCTGCGAACACCCAATGATGCAGTGTCGGTCCTAGAGGAGCCCAGAGAGAGTCACATCCAACAGCAGGGCAAGAGCAACTACTTTATAGAGCATGCAGATCTAGGAGCCCATTACTATCGCAAATATTTCTACATGAAAGGTATGTGATATGATATGACATGAATGTCAGCATCTACTTTTTATTATTATATTTTAACCTCAACAGTGTCAGTTTTTTTGTTTTGTTTTTTTGACCCAGTGAAGCACCTCCATTATTTTCTTTCTGCTCTTAATCATCAACACAGAACATCAGAATTTCTTTGGCATGGATGATCGCCTTGGTCCTGTGGCCATCAGTTTCCGTAGAGAGGAGAAGGAAGCATGCAGTGGAGCTCAGTACAATTACAGAATCATCTTTCGCACCACAGAGGTACAACACTTTCCTCTCCTCAGGTTCAGTATGCGTGAAATTGATTTGACTGGATGAGTCCTCTCTCTTTAGATGAAGACACTGCGAGGTTCCATCTTCGAAGAGTCAGTGCCCTCCGCTGCTCGTCACACGACCCCGCGGGGCTTGTCTCCCAAGAGGCTGCTGGAGTTCATCATGCCTGAATTGAACCTGCACTGCCTCCGCTTAGCCTCAAACTCACCCAAGGTTCGGGACACCCTGCTGAAGCTGGATGAACAGGGGGTAAGAATGGCTGCTAAAGGCTGCCGTGTGCAAATGCTTTTCACAGAATCAGTTTTTTAAATAGCATCAGAAAGCTGTTTTTCTGAAGTCAGGCTGAAGCGTCCAGAATCGAAACATGTATTTGTAACTTTGACACTGTATCATCTACTGTCTACACTAATCAATCAGGTGCTTTAATGTGTAAAAACTGTAGTTACATTTATTACTTCCTTCTGCTAACTACTTCTGCCATATAATCCGTTAATAGAACTACTATATAATATTCATAAATGATTTGTCTTTTTTTCAGTTAATTATTATAAAATGCTAAACATAATAGCAACTGCTTGTCACATATTCCCAGAGGGACAAGTGTTGTCCTCAAGATACTCATTTTATCTGGCTAACACAACAAAAGGAAAAGATTCAACTTTCAGAGAAGCTGTGACTAGCAGATGCCCAGACTATTTTCTGTTAAATATCTAATCATAAAGCCCTATCACCATGAATGGAGGTTTTATTTTTATGACCCTTTGCATTTTTGACTCAACATGGAAACCCACCCACGTACCTTCTTGCTCTATTTTTGAGGTAATAACTAAGAAGAGGGAAGATTAAACTGAAGTGATGTGGTGAAGGCTTTATTGGAAATAAAAACTGAAAGGAATTGACAAACCCTGTTAGCTGTGTGGAACTGCATAGCATGTTGCCACTACTTGCTTTTCCAAACAGCCTTTTTGAGTTGTAAAGTAATTTTTCAAAATTCAAATGTTTATGTCTATTAAATGGTAGATCTGTAAATATGCAAATTAAACAGTGTGCAGATGGTACTTATCATAAACTTTTTGTTTTTCTGTCTTCTAATGTAGCTGAATTTCCAGAGAAAAGTTGGGGTGATGTACTGCCGGGCTGGGCAGAGCTCGGAAGAAGACATGTACAATAATGAGAGTTCAGGGCCGGCGTTTGAGGAATTCCTGGATCTGCTTGGGGAGCGGGTGCGGCTGAAGGGCTGGGAGAAATACCGAGCTCAGCTGGACAACAAGAGTAAGCTGAAAACATGCTACACGCCCATCTATTGACTGAATCTCACCTTGTCGCTAAACTATTATCAGAAGGGCATCAGTGCCCCACTGAAAGCCTAAGATAACTCCTATCTAGCCACATGTAATCTGAGTAATGTCTGTTAAATAGCATAGTCACTGTTGATTATCTCAGAGCTGATTTCCCCACAGTGAGTGGCAGACAACAGCAAATAAGACAGATTTCACCCTGGCTGTGACAGTTTGAATTTGTTCTTTCATTCAGAGCCATTGATTGATTTCACTAACACTCTACTTGTCGGTCTCTTTGTGTGATACGTGTGTATGTCTTGTGTTTGTGCAGCGGACTCAACGGGGACACATTCTCTCTATACGCGCTACCAGGACTATGAAATTATGTTTCACGTTTCCACTATGCTGCCTTACACAGCCAACAATACGCAACAGGTACAGTAGGTCGTCTGGTTTTGTTTCCCCATCCTCTGTTTGAAGGTCAAACATTTCACCTCTACTCTAATAGAAAAATGGAATCAATCTTGGTAAAACAATCATTACTCATCTCTGTTCATCCTTTCATACTCTTGATAAATGCTTTATAAAAGGCCTCTGTGTTCCGCAACAAGCATGACATAAAAATCCTGCCTCCCAGTGTTCACTCCCACCATGAATGTATTCAGCATCGTCTCTCAGGCAGCCTTCCCGCTCAGTTCTTTGGATGTGATTTATGGTTTAAGCCTTTAAATTACACTTACAAAGAAACTGGTCATGACATATTAAACATATTAATACTAAGGGTACCATAGATTAAGGTTTTTTAAAAAATGTAGCATCAGAATGCTACAATTACTCTAAACTGTCATAGTGGGTAGAGCTTAGTATGGAAGTTGTAGTTATATATATGGTTTAATCATACAAAACATTATTATTTTAATCCATGATAATTTAAGTTTTATTAATTTTGAAGAAGGGGTATAATTTCTAGTCATTAACTTGTTCATAATAGGTTTCCAAATGTAGTATCATTAAATATGAAATGTCAAGACTTTTTAGTTTTGTAAGTACAGTATTGAATTATGTAAACAGTGGGAGCAACAGCAGCGTCAGCATTTCACTCAGAGAGGAAAACTTGTCATGCCCAAACAAAGCTAGTCAGTTATAATGACTCTGAACTGTTTGTTTGTCTCTATGTTTCTTTCATTAGTTGCTGAGAAAACGGCACATTGGTAATGACATCGTGACCATCGTGTTCCAGGAACCGGGTGCTCTGCCCTTCACTCCAAAGTCAATCCGCTCCCACTTCCAACATGTCTTCATCATTGTTCAGGTTCATGAACCCTGCACGGAAAACACCTATTACAGGTCTGATTTAATCCTATCTGTTACATTATGTTTGGAATGTTATTATTGATACACAGGAATTTTTTGCCACTAAAACTACTTTGCTCCTCTTCTATAATCTGAAATCTCTTAAAATGTTAATTCATGTCAAGCCTGTGTTTCCTATGTGTCATGGGAAGTAATGAGTTAAACAAAGAAAATGTAAGGAAAAGACACAAAAATAGTCCACTGACATTTTGCTCATCATATCATGGGTGATACATATCCCTTGAAATCAACATTATGCAATTAAAGAGAAGTGTTGCTCCATACCCAAGTTCACTCAAGTTTAGCTTACACAATAATACCTATACAGCAACTTTACAGAAAACACAAGTCTTTGTACCACTGCAGCATATTCTATGTAGATGTGACCATGCAGAAAGGACAACACAGAAAAACAGACAGAAAGATTAAATATTTCAACTGTACCCTCTTACACTGTCATTCCCTGTTTTTGTCTTTCCCTCTCAGGGTGGCTGTAACCCGCTCTAAAGACATTCCATTATTTGGCCCACTGTTCCCTAAGGGCGCCCGCTTCCCTCGCTCACCTGCCTTCAGAGACTTCCTCTTGGCCAAGGCAGTGAATGCTGAAAATGCCGCAGAGAAGTCTGAGAAGTTCCGCTCCATGGCCACCCGCACACGGCAGGAATACCTAAAAGACCTGGCTGAAAACTATGTGACCACAACACCCATCGACTCCTCCACCAAGTTCCCCTTGCTCTCCCTGGGAGGCAAGCGCAAAGACAAGTTGAAGGGTGCAAAAGGGGCTGAGTTGCACAGTGCCGGGGCTTTGGTGTGGGCTGTGATGGTGAACAGCGGCCTTGATACAGAAGTAGGGGAGCACAAGCTGCCCTGTTTGCTTGGGGTGTCTGCTGAATCGGTGGTCCTCATAGAAAGGTACACACGCAGGGTGGTATTTAACTGCTCCTGCCGGGATGTCATCGGCTGGAAAGCAGTCACAGAGACTAAAGAGGGGGGGCCCTGCTTGGATATTTTCTATGAGCGCGGTGAATCAGTGTCAATCAGTGTTATGGAAAACCAAGCAGAAGATATAAAGGAGGTGGTGCAGAGGCTTGAGGTGGGTGAATTTGACCTTCAACCTTTATCTCACTGCTGATGAAATTGTGTGATTTAGATTTTCTTCTTCTCATCTGTAGCTGGTTACCCGGGGCTGTGAGGCTCTGGAGGTCATCCCCCTACGTGACGGAGTGGGGCAACCTGGCTTCCTGATGAATGAAGAAGGTTTTGTAACAGAACTGCAGCGTTTCTGCTATGCTGAGAGCGGAGGTCTACAGCTGTCGGCTCGTGTGGTGCGGCTGTGTGGACACTCCTTGGTTCATCTGAGCACAGATGAGAGGTCCAGGCTGCTTCGCACTGCACACAAGATCCACATTACCGTCATCCCACCAGACGAGAATGGCAAACCTCGCAGGTGAGTGAAGCTGCAGAGTGGAAGGTTAAGAAGTAGGAGGAGAGAGAATGCTAACAAGGACATGTTTGGGTCAGTGGGCTCAAGATGGAGAAAAGACCCACAGAGAGACTAGAGAGCAGACCCTTGGGATGGGATTTGGCACAGAGAGTGAAGTGTAGTCCCAGTGAGGGGGTGAGAAAGAGGTTGACAGCAAATAAGAAAGAAGGGGTTAGTGGGACAAGTCAATTCAGAAAAAAAATGGAGACGCCACTTCAGGGTTACAGTTCTACTGTTGATGAAGAACTGCAGTCAATGTCACACCAGCCAGCTAATGACCAATCAATTCCTCTAATGATCTTTAATCACACTGACTGTTGATGTCTGTGAGCAACATATTTTCCATTCAACTAAAGTCAAAGAAAGAGCAGAAACAGCTGTAGCCTGGCATGGACAGAATTGTTGAAATAAAAAAAAAACAAACAACAATATTAAACTGGACATTTCTGCAACTCTCAGTTAACTTTAGAGCAACGTTTCAAAGCTGGCAGCAGCTGTATCCTCAGACAACCCCCCCGCCCCCCCAGTCCAAGTTTATTTATATTTCAGTTCTGGCATGCTTGTTCTGTGACAACAAAGCACAAATTGTCACAAAGATGTCATTATTGTTGATAGGTAGTGGAGGCTCTGTGATTTCAAAGGAATATAACAGAAGCTGAGATAAATATAGAGCTTTTTTTTCCACCTCGTGTTTGTTTTTGGCTTCTCCTAAATACACTTTGACTCAACGGTGCCATAAGAAGCTGAGAGGAAAAGAGAGGCGTGATGGATTTCTTCTTAATAAGTATGTTGTTTTATGTTCTACAGGAGTTTCTCTGAGCTATACCAGAAAGCCATCAAGGACGCAGAGTGTAAGCCTGGTGAGGATCAGTCTGGAGAGGCCTGGGTGCTGGATGAGAGGGAAGAAGAGGAAGAGGAGGAGGACGACGACCAGCTGAAGGCGGGTGGAGTCAATGAGGCAGATATAGTGGAGGTGCAGGTGGAGGGCGGAGAGGTCGAGGAGCAGTCGTCGTCTGATAAAGGGCAAAGTGAGAGAAGTGATGGCTCGCTCCTCACACCGCACGGCTTACCTTTGTTACGGGCCACTTCTCTGCAGGACCAACCAGCCAACCAGAGCCAGGAGGACAGCAACTTGCAGCTGACACGCAGCTGCTCTTTAGAGAGACAGCCGTCTTATGGAGATACATGTGATGGGTAAGTGCTAATAAAACCCATACTACTATTAATTTAAGCTGACATGAGTGCTATTGAGGATATGACTGAGAAAAGTAGGAGCCTGTCCGAATACTGCTTTGGAAGATGTCATTATCAGTTTAGATAGATAGATCTGCAAATGGGGAGACCATCAGCTAAAAAGGTCTACAGCTCTTAAATCATCCAATATGGTCGAAAATATCCTCAAACTGGAGTTGACGCATCACAATTTAATCTCAGAGTCAGTGCGTCACTTTTCCTGCAAAGGACAAAGCACTTAGAAAAGGACACTGAACAGGGTGTCACTCCACTCACAGCAGCAAGTGAAAGTGTTAATACAGTTGTTTTTTTTTTAAAGAACACACATGTGAAGGATGTAGGATGCCTAAATGGATCTGCTTGGCAAATATTTTTTTATCACACTGGTTTTACCCTGAGAGCTCCAAAAAGGAGAAACAGGAAACATTCATAGGATGATATTAAACTCTGCTGCCCACAAGAGTGAATTTGATTACTTTTTACTGTTACACAAAACAGAGCTGAATAGTTAGACCAAACTGCATCAGATATGATATTTTTGATGGATCATTTTGTAAATGCAGGATAGGAAACATCAATCAGGCCAAAACCAAAGTAATCCAGGAGATTACTTGTCCAATTGCTCCATTTTTTTGCATTGACCTTTGGCTTTGGATAAAAATGTCACAAGCATCAACAGCAGATTTGCTTTGTGTTTCTCCCCTCACCACCATCTCTCCCTCCCCACCCTGCGTAAAGACATGTGTATGACAATGTGGGGTTGAAGGTGGAGCACCACATCTATGAGAATGCCGGGGAGCTGCGAGACGCCACACCTGATCTGATCCTGGCTGTCAAACCCAAAGTTCCCCTGGAGGACGAACAGGTGACAAACCGAGACAAAAGGACATCTGAGTGGTTTCTCCTCTACACCACATCCTCTCTCTGACAGTGTCATTTCCTCTCTGTCTCTATGTCTGTCTCCGCCTCTGTGTCTTCAGTTCATGGGAGCTGAGTTTGATGATGACAAAGCTTCAGCAAGTGACACCTCTATTGCAACTTCCCGGTTGTCATGTGTAGACCGAGCTGAAAGGAATTCACGAGCCCTAAGCATTCATAACTCCATCACCAAGAGTAAGTGCTTCCCTTTTAAACAACAAAATACATATACATTCATTTGTTTTTATTGTTTCTATTACTTACTCAAGTTAGCAAAATACAAAACATTAATACAGGAAAATTAATAACAGAGATGTTTTTACCCTGACCATAGATTCAAAACAAAGCTCCTCTCTCAGCAGTTGACACGACTGCTCAAATGATGTCAAAATGGAACAATTACACATTTGCAAATCATCTCTGCGCGATTTAAGCCTCAAATTCCTTTTTTCCAGATCTTTTCTGCCTTAAATCCCTCTCTTCATTATCCTCCCCCTGCTCCCCACTGCATCCCCTTTGTCCCCCTTCTTTCATCTGTGCTGCCCCCTATTCCGCTAATCTAATATCACCCCTGCTCTGCTGCCACCCCCTGCCAGGGCTGGGATAAAAGGGGGACAGATGGGTAGTGGGAGGGGTGGAGTTTTAGACAGCCCCAAATCAAGACACCCCTTTTACACCATCTGCTCAGCCTCCGCTGAGACTATGAGCCTCATCATTTAGCTGCCATAAGAGCACACTTGCTCATCCTCTGATCAGATTCTTCTAATTTCTGTGGGGGTGGTCTCTGAAGCCTGTGGCTGCTTTATGTTCTTTCACAGGAAGTGTTCAGTTCAAGGTGTTAAAAAGTATCACATCTTTTTAAAACACAAACACAAGATTTTGTGCACTAATCTGACTAAAACAGGGGCAGTAGAAGTGTCTGAAAAATATTTTTTTCTCATTGTTTTTTTAAAATTTAGCATAAAATATGTTACTCAAATACATTACTCAACATAGTTACTATGTTATTCAAATTATAGAAGGGTCATTGTCTTAAACATATTTATTTCTACCTACCTAATTATGTTCAGAATTAGCTTTCAAATTGGTATAAAACCATTTCAAAAGTAAAAAGACAAAAGAAAAAAAAAAACAACCTGCAGACGTATTGCAGACATCATTTCCTCTTTGCCCCTGCTTATTCTGCCACTGAATCTGACTTTAACACAGCAGCATCCCCCAGTGGTTGTTCATTGTTACTGCCAAAATGAATCTGGCTGTTGGTACAATGACATCTATAGTATTACTCTGTTGTATTGTCCATTATGTTCAAGTATGTGTCAAGCAAAAACATAATAAATCTTGATGTCTTTCTCCCAGTTCTCTCAGAGACAGATTCAACTGAAGAGGAGTGGCAGTCCATCTCTGACCTGGCCACAGCCTGCCGCAACATACTTGAAGCTTTGTCACGAGAGGGTGAGGAACTATGTATTCACCTTACTGTGTATTTATTTGTAATTATAGTTATTTGTAAATAGTAATTGTAAATTTAATAGTGTTTTTATTGTTTGTTTTTTTCCCCTCTGATAGAGTGGAAGAATAATGAAAGTATTTTGTCACTCCTGGTTTTATACATTTGGTCTGGGCCTCTTACAAACATTAAGGGAAATTTTAATGATATAGCACACAATGATATTTTAGACCAAAGTGTGCTTCTGGCTTTGTGGTTTACATTTGGGGACGATCCTTTCCTATTTCAACATGAAAATGCTCTCATGCATAAAACCTGGTCCATTAAGAAATGCAATGGTTTTCTGAGTTTGGTGTGAAAGAACTGCACAGAGCCCTGACCTCAACCCCATCCAACACCTCAGGGATCAAGTGGAGCACAGACTGCGAGCCAGACTTTATCACTATACATCAATGCCTGACCTCACTGATGCTCTTGTGGCTTTACGGGAGCAAATCCCTGCAACCAGGTGATGGAAAGTCTTCCCAGGAGAGAGGAAGCTGATATAGCACCCTATTAATGTCCATTTGTGATCACACACAGTAGGGGTGTAAAACTGTATGAGTGATTCTGTGTTCTGCATCAAGAGAAAGCTTTTTTGTTTGTTTTAATTCATGTTTCATATTACAGACCGCAAAGCTGGAGACTCTTCCCAAGCAGGAGGTGATCAGACAGACGGCAAGCTTAAAGACTCAAAGGACAGGTGGGCTGCAGCACACACAGTATATACAGGGACATGAACAAGACTGTTAAATATCTCAGTAGTTAGTCTCTTGGTTTTCTTTGTCTGAACCATTGCAAAACACCTATACTCCCTTTTTCTTGCTCAATTATATAGACTTTATTGCTGATATCCTGCTGAACTGTTTTAGTGAATGTGAAAGCTTCTCTCCCCCATAAAGAGAGCCCTCTCACTGACTCAGTGATGCACTTATGCGCACGTAGATGCAGACACATACACAAAGCATTTTTGAGTCACTGTCCTCGTCATCTTTCTCTTTAGCTCCCACCCTCATTCCTCTTGGTTTTTTGTTCAGTTTTTTCATACTTTCACCACCTCCTTGATCTCTTTTCAGTTTTCAAAAGTAAAAAATAAAAATCAATAGAAAATTGCAAACATGCATGTAAAGTTCAGCCCAAGGTTCTAGCATTTACATGTTTTTGTGACAGTTTCACAATTAAATTTGGTTCCAGCTTCAATCATATTTGAAGTTTATCACCACTTGTTAGTATCTGTTTGTGAACCTGGACTTGCAAATTAAAATAGTTAAACTTTATTTTATTCAAACCGACCAAAATAATAAAGTATACCACCATATCATTAATCATGACACTTAAAACACACGTCTGATCTAAGATCTTGTGACGATGATACCACATTCCTCTGAATACAGTATCATTATCATACTTGTTTAATCACTGGGATACTGCAGGGCTTTGCTCTGTAGTGCGCAGTCATTATGTAGAGCTGCAGTCAGAAGAAATGCATGATGGGATGGCTGTACTTACTCACGTCTTGTCAGCCATAGCAATTACTGTAAATTGATCTCTGAGTATTTCCAGGTTTCATTAAAGGCAGCAAGGACAATGTCATGAGCTCTGAGGCCGCCAACGTGACAGACAGCTCCACAACTAATCAAGCAAATTGAAAAGTTCTCCCTGTGCTAGATGAATGGAGGACTAAAGGAATTTCTTTAACTTTTGTTGATTTGTCATTTCAATGCCATATTGTCCGTGGTTTCATTAATGCATTTTCCAGTTTTCAAATGAAGTTTTTGCTTTTGACAAAGTGTCACTGCTTCTCTTTTTTGCAGTGACTCTCCAGGCCACCTAGAAGAGAAGGTGTCACAGCTGGAGGCCATGCTGAAGAAGCTGCAGGATGACCTGCAAAAGGTGCTTTGACTTTCATGAATGCTTCAAACTTTTTTTTTTTCTGTAACAATATTTTCAGTGAGCTGCACGGGAAAGTCAGCAGGTAGGAAAAGTATTTAAATTGTTCGGCTTTTGTCGATAGGTTGAGAAGTTTTAAGCTCACTGATGCAGCCTTTTTTTTATTTGGACAAATCCTCCCGCGCACATGACTGCTGATTAAGTGTAGACATGCATTAAATACAAAAACACTCAATGGCATTATTTTGTAATAGCTTTGTACTATACATTTTCAGATTTTTAGAATATCTTTTTTTCGTAAATCTGCAGTGACTGTAAGCAATATTTTCTAATATTTTCTTCTGAACATTTCTGCTAAACATGAGCCAGTGTTGACATGTTACTACATACATGGTCTTATTCACATTGTCAAACTTAAATGATACTACTGATGCTAGAGACCAGCAAACAAATCGCTACAATGTCATCAAGAGACAAAATTTGAAGCTTCTGTTTTAGTTGAACCACAGTGTTGATCTGTTTATTTTTCATGTAAATGTGAAAGAATACTGTATGTGATGAGCTCAAAGATTTATGCTGGACTTTGGAAACTGCTACTTGGCAAAAAACAATTCTCAACACAAAGTCAACTTGTGTCTAATGAAACTTTCAGCCACATTTTGTGGCCTTCCACAGCAGATACAGTACCTCAGTCAACTGCAGACAAGTGGGTGTTGTGTTGAAAGGTTTCTTGTCAAAACCGTACAGTATGTGTCTCTGTGTGTACAAAACTATGTGTCACTGTGTGTACAAAGAATACTATATTATTATTATTATTATTATTATTATATTATTATATAATATGGAAAGATTATTATTTAAAAGTTTTTTGATCAGGACTGTCACTGTTTTCAATTCTGATTTGTCTCATCATTTATTTAGTCTATGAACTCATCAAAAATAATGACACAATATCAAAACAAAATAAATGAGTGCTGAAACAATTAGTTGATTGATTGATTGGCAGAAAAAAAAACTTTAAGAGCTGATTAATTGTTTAATCTTTGTTTTTATTTTTATTTTTAATTAATATGTTTTGTTTGGCCTGTTACTTGAAGAAAACGAGCAGTTTCTAGATGGAAAATTATGATGGCATCTTTTTATTTCCTTAGTCTGTAAAAGTCCAAAACCCAAATGTTGATAAATGCTACACAACAGAGAATATGACAAATACAAGTTCTTTAAAACAATTGATCAGTTCAGTGACCGATTGTTTCAGCACTGTTTTGGAGTGTGGGTTTCTTCTCCCTCTCTGCAGTGCGATGTGCTTCTCTACACTGTCTGTGTTGTTTTATTTCAAGCTCTTGTGTTTATGTGTGCCCACTAGTTACCTTAAAGCCAGCGCTCTACCTGTCGCTCCCCTCCCGTTCCTGCCACAGCGATCTGAGAGACGGCTTTTGTTTTGTTGTGTGCCGATGTCTTTCAGGAGAAAGAGGACAAGGCGGTGCTGCAGGCCGAGGTGCAGAGCCTCAGGCAGAACAACCAGCGGCTGCAGGAGGAGTCGCAGAGCACAGTGGCCCGCCTCATCAAAGTCACCGAGCTGCTGTGCAACGTCAACAAGCCCTGTTAGCCTCACTGCTGCACGCACAGACACACCAATCAGTAGAAAGATGCAAAACGTACAACATGCTTGTACGCTTAGTACATTTATTTTGTCCATTCATATTTGCAAACAGAGACACACACAAATCCTCTTCAATCTGTGTATTACCACAGTCTCAGTCCTGAACCTTGGACCTGCCTGTTGGTGAGGGAGTATGCAAATCAATATCTAAAAAAAAGAAAATAATGACATTTTAAACATCCTATGACCCTCACAGACTGAATAACAAGTGGCTCTTGAGTCGCTGTGTTGCTGTGCTATGCCAGAGTGCTTCTCTTGGTGTGTGTATGATAATACGCGTGGGTGTGTGCCGCATGTGTGCGTGCGTATGTGTGCGAGTGTATACACTGTATGTGTGCATCTCTTACTGTATTTTGCTTCAAATACTTGACAAGCTGGGCTGAATAGCACTTGCATAAAGAGTGGCAATTAAGACTGAGAGACACTGTATAGCATGTTTGGTGGTGTCTTATCTGAAATGACCAAAAGTGTATATATATATCACCAATAATATATGTGAACAGTAGTATTGCTATCCTCTCTGCCAGGCGTGTAGTTGCAATGTCTGCGTGTGGCTCTAATAGTGTGGAAGGCCTAGAAATAAAACAAAAACAATAAAGGGGGGGGGGGGGGGGTGACAATGACAGGCCTGTAGGCAGCCTTCTACTTCAAAAGATGTAACCATGCTAACTGACTCACCTCAGAGGAAGGTCTGTTACATAAGGACATCACTCTGCCCTCTTCACTTCTCAGTAGTACTGTATTTAAGAGTTTTTAGGGAGAGATCATTTTTAAAACCCTGTGAATGAAAGGGATGTGAACTGGAAATGTTTTTTTGTTGTTGTTTTTTTTAAGAAAAAAAAGACCTGAGCATGCTTGTTCCTCCTGGAAGTATGTATGAAAACAGAAACTGAAATGGGTTATACCTCTCCTGAAGACACAGACAATGGCAGGAAAGAACTGCTTTGGCTTCCTTCCATGATTGCCTGTAGCAGTTTTCTTCTAACCTCACTATTGTAGCAGCCATACTGTAGAAGTTCTCCTCCTGCTGGCCTGAACCACAAAATGCCAAAAGGCAGCTTATCTTTCAGCTGGCAAAATAGCTTTAGGTGAATAAGACACCTTGAACAAATAGTGAAAAATACAGAATATTGTATTTAAATATGTTTTGTGTTTGGCGGATGTCTACAGTGACTATTTTGGGTAATTGTTTAGTATGGCTTATGAGTGGTAGCGGTAAGGACAATAGGTGAAATCTTACCATTCCCACCCTGATGTGTGTTTGTGTATGTTTATGTGTCGTTATTGCACTTTTTTTGTCAAATCAGCACTGGACAGGGCACATACTGTACTTTATTTAACCTGCCCAGGTTATACCCTGCTCAACATAAGAAGGTGGATATGATCTCATCCCCCTGACACCACCTTACCTCACCTTTTTGTGTCAGCTGCTGACGGCGCCATTAAGAACATGTGTTCAGAGGAGATGGACTGCTTCTCCTCAGTGCCAACGAAAAAAGTCCAGGCAGCTCTCCTGAATCCCATTGAAATCAAACAGAACTGACCCAACCACAAACTTTAAACTCTTTACTCTGACATAAACGGATGCCAAACGTTCGCCAGTCACTCAGACTCTCAATGCTCTTGTTTCTTGTACAAACTTCCTATTGTAATTTTATTTTAGAGTCACTGTGAATACCTGGTACCAGCATATTAAGATACAGTATATACAGATTAAATTATGAATCTAAACTTTATCAGTATGTGAAGATACTGTATGTACAGCTCAATTGTTCCATGTTAGTGCATTGGGTCGTGTACACCCTCCTTTTGCAGGATGATTATGCAGACAAGTGTTAACTGTGGCCATGCAGGCTGTTTCGTCTCCACATGCTGAAGCCTCATGAGTGAACAGGGAGAAGCGTGGTGTGAGAAGACCTGTTTTACTGTGTCTTGTATAGTTATTTAGATTGTAGGAGGTTGGTCAAGCATGAGAATGTGCCAAGCAACTTCCAAGCGCCCCTTCTGTATGTGTGTATGTATAAAGATGTAACTTATTAATCATGCAAATGTGGATCTTCTTGTAGCTGTTTAAACTGGAAGGAAGTCATGAGGAGAAAATGTGAAATAGAGCAGAAAGGAAAAGTGAGCTTGGTTATACATTTTAGTTTCTTTTGTAGAAAACCAACAACCATGATATGACAAAATACTATCTGCAAATCTCGCTCAATGTGACTATGGTTCTTATTATCACTAGTACTGAGCTATAGCTGTAGCTCTCACATATTTAATAAGGTCTTAAACACCATTAGGTACGCCTTAATGAGTGAAACTTTTAGAATGGATGATCAAACTGGTGTTATGTGAAGGCTTATTTCTCTGACTTTGTGCCTACCTGAAAATGTAATGTATGTTAACCCAGCTTAGTGATCTCATTTCTTTGTCTTTTGATTGCACTGGATGAAGGGGTTTTTTTTGTGTGTGTGGAATGATGACAGATTTCTAAGAGGCTATCACAACATCTGGTCTTTCATCTGCCATGTGAGGAAAAGTCATTGGGTGACACATAAAACAACAGATAGTAATAGATGTGTGCTATATGGTCTTGAGCCTTGCTGAAAGTTTACAGCTCAGTGAGTACCACCGATTGTTAAAGGAAGCCAACCTACAAATATATGATTTTTAAAAAAGTGAATTAAAAGTAAAAAAAGGTGCTTAAAATGAGTGATGATGCATTGAAATCAAATTTAAATTGACATGAATGTTTTGAGTGATGTATGCAGGGATGATTTTTTGATATTTAAATATGTAAAAATAAATTGTCGCAGAAATCAACCAGAGTATTTAAAAAAGATGATGGTAATGACGTGAGAGTGGGGGAAAAAAGGAAGAGGAAAGAAATTTCCTAATCTGGAAATGTAACCTGGTCCCCAGCAAAGTTGATCCAGATATTTTGTTTACACAATGACACATAATGTTGTGATATTTGTGTAGCTGACCGCAGGAAATGATGCATGTCTGTGGGGGATGTTTAGTCATTCTATTCAGTTTGTGGTAGATAAACAGTAAAAAGATAGAAGCTGAGAGAAAACTCAGGATTTTGAAAATCATCACACACAGACCAGAGAGCAGAAAGAAAATGATGGTCCTTTACAAAAGATCGCTTATGACATCTTCTATAAGATCAATTTTATTGGCTGAACTGGTGCTTGGATGAAATAACAACTTTGGTAACTTAAAGCCCATGTAAAATGTAGAATAACTGACTTGTACAGCAGAAAAGATGTTGCACACCTTCTGTAAACATGACTGACTTTAAATGAGGAAAGCTATCAGTATACATTTTGTGTCATTATTGATTTTTCTCATTTGAAATCACTGAACATATAAGGGAAGATGTAAATACAGGAATTATTGTATTATTATTATTATTATTATTATTATTATTATTATTATTAGTATTATTATTATTATTATCATTATTATTATTATCACCATTATTATTATTATTATTATTATTATTATTATTATAGTAATAATGTGGGGCAAATCTGTTTCTGTGGTGACTGCAGAGAGTTTGATCTTTGTCAAAATAGTTGGATGGGTTTTTTTCAGGATCAGCATTTCTGAGGATCTCACATCCTGAACTTGACTCTGCTGAACACAGGAGGTGGATGTAGGACGCATGTGACAGTACTGAACTGTCAAGAGAAAGCAGCTCAGGAAGAAGCTGTTTTTAAGGTTTGACAGCAAAAAAATGACTGGTGTCAGATGGAGGTCATTGCCAAATCAGATTGGCTGAAAAGTGAAGAACGTAAACAAAATATGTATAAATATAAACTGACTCACAGTATCCGCTGTGGAACCAGCTGTTAGAGGACTTAAAACTAAGCTATTGTGATTAAGCAAGCCACAGTATGAGTAGTATACAGAAATATTCAGTCTCTTTATATAGGCAAATAAGATAATATTTTTGCTATCAAAAGGAAATGCTTTTAGATAGTTTAATTTAATAGTGCAATCAGAAGAAATTATTTGGTTTATATTCTAGACAAGCATTTAGCCTAAACTAAAACCAGAATTAGCACTAGACAAGACACAATGTAAAGAAAAGCAAATAGCTGGCATGAACTGTATTAAGGAAAATGTCATGGTAAATTTGAGCCCAGTACAGCTAAGATGTGTTTGTTTTTCCTGTCATGCCAGCTGATTATTTGCTGCGTTGTTCCAGGTGTAGATCAATCCCAGAGCTGAAATGAAACCCAGCAGCTATGAGAAGCAGGATTAAAAACCCACTCATCTCTTCACAATCAAACTGCATCATGTTATAAATCAGATTTTGGTAGTCCTTGCATTACACGCAAAAAAAAGAAAAAAACACATTTTGAATCTTTTTTTTTTTTTATCAAAAATGTATTTGCATCTTGTAGCTTCCTGCTCATTAACCGATGACACCTCTCTGAATAAACTGTCATTGCTTTTGAAGCAACTTGACAAGGATTCAAAAGCACTGATTTAATCTCAAGCCTTTGATTTTAATGTGAATTCATTATTAGTAAAGATAAAACATGAGGATTATAAATAAGTTAAGCACAATACTAAAAATTAAAGTATTGATGGTGACTGGGTTTAGCTGTGTTTTCGAGGTGGAATATGTGATCATCACACTTGAAATGAATCCAATAAATCTTCCTGTTTGACACTTAGGACAAAGCTCTGCCCCCTTCAGAATTCCACCAGACTGTAAAGTTATTGTGTCATTTAACATCCTACAGGGAACTCAGAAATGCTGACAGAACAACTACAGAACCTCCCTGATTGAACCTGGTTTATGATTTTGAAATTATCCAACAATAATCATACAATCATGATGGATTACTCTGCTTTCCACAGATCATGCCTCAAATGTATATTTTCTGCCTTTGTCCCAGCATATTCACTAAACACCTAAAACCTGCACACTAATGCACTCTCAACCATAACTGCTATGTTGGTGCAGTATCAACACTTTCAGTAATATTCAACATCTTTGAAGGAGATTCAGAGCCAAGATCTAAAAATAAAATCAGCCTACAGTCACATAACACACATAGAGATTTATAGTGATAATGCAGTTTTAAAACAGTTATAAAATACTAATGCACATTGGATGCACATTCCAATCTGCATAAGGTAAGACAAATAGATTTTCCAAAGTTTGTTCCATGAACATAATACAGCACGACAACATCATACAAACATTTCCCTGGACTCTGTCCTCTGGAAGGCTTTCCTAAACACCAGCCGAAGAAAAACGCTTTATCTTCACTGCCCTGACACCAGGAGTAGAACTGATGACAACAATGCGCCGGCCTATGTCTTTATTTGGGGTTGGAGCGCAGGACTTAGTCTTCACTAGGGGCAATGTGTCACACACAGCTCAAGGGCTTAACGCCAGTTTGAGTCATCCGTGTTCTGTAAATACAGAGGCCATGTGTTGGTGTGCNTGTGTGTGTGTGTGTGTGTGTGTGTGTGTGTGTGTGTGTGTGTGTGTGTGTGTATGTTTACACTCCTGGTTGTATTTTAAATGGCCAGATCACTGTTGCTCTATACACAACAAGCAGATGAGGCCTTTCTACAACACCACTGCTGTGTTTCTGCCATAAATTAGACTTATGTGTGTTATTGTCCTATGTATTTATTATTTGTGCCAATACATTTTCTTTCTGTATATAAGTGAGAGGGAGAGACAAACATTGCATATATAAATCAGATTTCATTGGTCTGATCATTGTAAGCAACTAGACAGATACTGTACATATAATATTAAGCAGCCATTCTAATGCTTATACACAGTATTTTTAATCTATCTTAACAATTACTTTAAAATGAGTTTTTGCATACTAAATAAAATCCACACAAACTCACTGTAACTTTCAACCAACAATTTAAACCAAACCTAAACATGTAACTTAGACAAAGTTGTTATTCCCCTCCAAAGCAACACACTAATAGACATATTAAACAGGTTTCTGTAAAAAAAAACAATAACTGTTAAACAAAAAAACAGTTAATAAGTGATGTACCTCATAAAATAAGCTCTGCAAGTCAATGATAAACTGATCAGAAAGTCCTGTCTTCTTGTCATTAACTCTTATGTTAAACATTATTAAAAACAATCGCCAGGATACTGTAGGCTTCCTGATGTTCTAAGATGATGATTTAATTTCATATTATTCAAGTGAAAATGTGTCTTTTTTATGTCTTAATTTTAAGTAGAATACACTAAGCAGACTACTTCTACTGTACAGTGCTTGCACGAAATGCTTGCGAAAATGCGAAAAAGGATTTGTGTACTTAATTGTACTTTCTGAGGAACTGGCAGGGTGGATAATTAAACAGTAGTGTCTTTTAATCTTCACCATGTTTCTGGAAACACATCAATGTAGAACATAAGCCTAAGGAAAGACAAGCAGGAGTCCGCCTGCATATAGCACCAGTCTTTATCTGCAAGACATAACCAAAAAAAGGATCTTTATTTCTTGGTTTGCTGTCCAATAATAAAACTTAAAGTTTGAAAGAGCTAAGTTTCCTAATGTGGCTTCTCCATAGAAAAGTTAATATTGAGTGGTCCCCTCAGTGAAAAAAATATTTGGACTATGAAAGGAATAATTGTCCATTCCACACCCTCTCTTCCTCTAGAGATTTAATGGAGCAAGTAATTTTTGCTATGTATTTAAATTTTGTGTTGGAAAAATGAAAAAAATCTTTGGTTGATCATTTACGTATGCCTAGTTAATAGCTGGAAAACACTAACTCACTGTGAAATTTAATTTATATTTTGGGAACAAGTGCAACTGGGTCAGTGGCATTGTCTACATATAAAGACAAATAATGTCAAACACCCACACCCCAACACTGCTCTTTCACTCTTGCACACTCATGTGATTATAGCCCTACAGAGAAGGGTTCTATGGCTAAGCTTTCACAGTGCTTCCCTCAACATTGGAGGCAAAGAGCCTTTAGAAATGGCATCTTCAAGCATTTCCAAAAGGAGAGGGGCTAAAGACCTGAGACTTGTCATTTACACACTGCATGCTTCCTTGCTGACCATATTCTCCAATAAGAAATCTTTGACCCCAGATTCTGGGGTTAATTCTGTATTGATAGAAGTAGTTTCTGAGGCATTAAAATTATTTATGGTTGATATGTCACTGGGGGCTTCTGATGTAAGATAAGATGCACTGTATGATGATAGCAAGGTCTGTTGGTAAATTTTGAGGAGAGTTTGCACTTTGGGAAATCATGCATCATGCAGACTTACATTTTATTTGATGAGTAAGGAGGCAGCTTGCCATGTCTCCATATAAGTCCTGTGTGTATGGAGCAACAGTTGTTCTGCTTTGGCAGTAGATAGTAAATCAAACTGTCTGGAGGTCCAATTGCTTTTTTAAACTTTGGGGTACATGCCTCTGAGTATTGTTGATCCGGGTCTAAAATAGATTATTTTGGTCCTGTGCTGTTTAACAGTGTGAACAGAATAATAAATAATTTGGTCTCTGAAAACAGCTTTCAAGCACTAAAGGAGAAGCAGCATCAGTTTTGTTAGTTTCTAATAAGTGATCAAAGGTCATGGACATAAAATCACAACATAATTTATCTAATAATAAAGAGAAGTTTAGTCTTCACAGAGAGAGTGGCTAGTCTTTGATGGGCTGGAGCTCTCACAATTATAGCAAGAGAAGAGTTCTTGCTACAATTGTCCTTTCCATCCAATGGTCCCGGATAACAATGGCTTTATATTCTGCTAATTTAACATAAGAAAAGGTGTCTTGTCAATCTTTTCTAGTGTATGAATCATGTTCTTGAGAGAAGAAGGAAAATTCCTTATAAAGAAAATATTTATTTATATCGATGTGGCTTTGTACATTTTAAGGACTGGAGTGGTCCAGTTTGGTGTCAGTCACACAGTTCATGTGTCAACCTAACATTCAGCTTTTCATTTCAATTTAATATTGTGCTTTCCTGTAAGGCTTTGAATATGATTCACCTCATTAGTGTCACTTGAAGTTATGTGTTGGACACAAGTGACAGATTGACCACTTGTTTATGCTGATAATAATAACACTCTACATTAATAAGTCATTGGATGGACATTTCCTGTGAGTGGGAGCTCACCACAGGAGAAAAACTTCTCCAGCTGGTCACAACCTGCAGGTGGTGAACAGAAGAAAAGAAACAACTGCACATTTTAAAACAGTTAAAAAGCACTTTAACACCCACATTTAACATCTGTCTGACAGTAAGAGCCAAAAGAGTCATAATAGTCATAAAACAGCTGAGAGAATCACGAGGTCTCCCTCTCCAGGACATCTAATGAGGGTTCCTAAAAGATCACCAGCTTTATATATGAAAAGAAATAGCTCCAGAATGTTGGAGGAAAAATATTAAATTCAATTCAATTCAGTGTAAGTAGTTATGCCTGTAAGGACAATTATATACATCATTTCCACACCCAAATCCATAGATACACACAC